>JAQHUG010000074.1:7670380-7699147 GCA_028555095.1 Dicrostonyx torquatus
TGCTCCAACAAGTGATCCTGCCCTCCCTGTCTTATGATCTGACTTGGGTCAGCAGGATGACGAGGAAAGACTGGATGAGCCGGGCGGTGGTGGCGCACGCCTTTAATCCCAGCACTCTGGAGGCAGAGACAGGCAGATCTTTGTGAGTTCGAGACCAGCCTGGTCTACAAGAGCTAGTTCCAGGACAGGCTCCAAAGCTCCAGAGAAACCCTGTCTCGAAAAACCAAAAAAAAAAAAAACAAAGAAAGAAAGACTGGATGAGCAAGGAATAGCAGATGCTCTGTGTGTGTCCACCACACAGCCTTGACAGCCACAATGGTCTTTCCAAAACCATTCTTCCTTTCTCTGTGTTCCCACTCAATGGCCATGACTCTTCAATATCTCCAACATCCCTGTGAGTTTCACAAGCCACCAAAGGTCTTCTTGAAATATCAGGCACCTCTTGTTGGAGATTCTAACCACATAACTGACTCATGCCTGACCTCCTGCCCACTTCTAACACAAACACACATACACACACACACACACACACACACACATTCAGGATCAGGGTAAATCTTGTTAAGAATATTCCTGGCCCAATGTGAGTTGGGATAGGAGAAACAAGACTATAAGATAAAATCCAAATTCCTCACCAAGGACTCAAATTAATAACAATCTAGCTTTATTTAATGAATTTCCTGTTAGCATACAAAGTTATGGGTATCACTGTGTTGTTTTCACACGTGTGGGGTCATCGTACTGCCTTCTAATTCATCCTCTTCCTCCTCCTAATGGCCTTCACCCTATGAACAAAGATTATTTGTCATAATATTTTGCACAACCTTTGGTTGAAAATCAAGTGCAACAAGAACTGGAATCAGCTAAGAAAATCAGCAGAAAAGGTAAAGAATGATAAGAGAGAAAATTGCAAAGAAACTCAGAACAGTGGGGGTGCGGGGAGGCATAACACTAAGGCAGTGAGAAATGCAGACTGGAGGGTCCAGGACTAACAAAACGGCCTTGGTACCATCGCTCATCTGGACTCAAAAGAGCTTCTCCAACAGGACATCCTATAACAAGCTCCTCCCCACGGGTTTTTCCCTTAGCCCAAGCTCACCTCATTCCGGGGACACCTCAGACAGGGACATGGACTAGGCAACAGTTCAAGATCCAGGACAACATGACAGTTTTCTCCCAGAGCCTAAAACCAAGATGTGTTCTGCTAGATTTTACTAACCATCCAATGCATCTAAACTGGGAAAGAAAACAAACCAGGAGATGCTGTGGGTATGTGCTGTTCATTCATATTTTGTGGGTTGTCTTTCTGTTTGTTTTATTAGCTATTTTTTTAAAAAAAAAAAATAATGAGCAAAACAGGCAAACAGGGTGAGTCATAAAGAGAAGATGCACATTTAGGGTCCCTGGCACAGGAATGGAAGAAGCCAGAGAAAGTATGAAGCAAGGACTGACAGGCTCTTCAAACCGAGACAGGACGGCTCATGCAAAGGCACTGATGGCAAAGTCCCCCGCCCAGGAAGCATGGTTAGTCTTGTGCAAACACACCCACCTCTGTGAGGTGCTCCCCAGGAGCTAGCTGGCCTAGAAAACAAAAGAAGGCACGGCCTTGGGGTCGAAGACAAAACCAGGCTTTGACACCTGGCTGTGTCACTTCCTGGCAAGATTATGAGCGCTTCCTCCTCTGTGGGGAAGGAGAAGATGAGACCTTCCTTGCAGGACTCTTGATGGAAATTTAGTGACGGCACAGGTAAGCATGGCGGCCCCGTGCTGTAGTCTTGGCACTCAGGAGGTTCGGAGCAGAGGTGTAAGTTCAAGGTGAGCCTAATATACACAGCCAGACCCTACCAGGGAGCTGAGTGTAAAAGCCAGAGCAGTTGAGTGCCAGTGTGAAAAGTCAGAGGGGGAGGCATCTGAAGAAGCTGGTTCACACCACTGCTTTTGTCAACACTGAGACAATGTCACCACTGTATGACACAAGACCACATACCCCAAGGGAAAAGCACAACGTGACTACCACTATTAGCACATCTTCCCAACACCCCACCAGTTACAGCTCCGGAGGCAAAGGCATCAGCATCCCTAAGTGTGCCCCTCAGACACACGAGGATAAGAGCATCAAACTGGTCAGCATTAATAGGAATTAGCCAGCCACCCAACACGTTTCAGATGCTGCCATTGGCATTCCTCTCGCTTGAATGTAAAACCACAGTCGGGTGGCACTGTTCTTGTCAAGATTCTGGATTTGCAAACATCTGGCCGCTGAACACGGTCACTCCTGTCAGCCCAGAGCACAGAAGTGAAAAACCTTGCCTTTAAATTTTCCTTTTCAGAGCCTCATTTCCCTCCTTGCGATTTGCTTACCCCCAGCCAGAGCGACACTGCTGTTTCTACAGCTGCCTTGCCTGTCTCAGAGGGTCCTGGGGGAGCTCACTGCTTTATCACTGCCTCCTTTAGGTCACAAGCGCTACATAAGTACGCCTGCTGCATCCCCATCATTTCTTCCTATGATGGCCACTGTGGTCCTGACTTTTTTCTTCCTGTTGAGACAAAAGCAACTTATGGGGGGAAAGGGCTTGTTTCGGCTCACAGTTTGAAGGACAGTCCATCAAGTGTCATGTCCCAGAGGGTGCGAGGTAGTACCTCATGCTGTGCTGGTGTGAAGGAAGCTGAGAGAGACCAGAGATCCTCTCGGTTAGCTTTCTCCCCCCTTTTTAAAATGTTTTATTTGTCGTTATTTTGCGTGGATGAGTGTTTTGCCTGAGTGTATATATGTGCACCACTCACATGCCCGGTGCCTTAGGAAGGCAGAAGAAGACACGAATGACCTGGAACAGGAGGTGATTATGAGCTGCCAGGTGGGTGCTGGGAAGCAAACTCTGGTCCTTTGCAGGAACAGGAAGTGTTCTTTCCTGCTGAGTCAACTCTCCAGGCCCCAGCTTCCTTCTTTTCATCCCATCAGATCCCAGCCTAGGAGAGCGTTAGACCCACACTCAGGGTAGATCTTTCCTCATCAAGTAACCCTTTCTGAAAACACCGTCCCAGAGGTACCCAGAGGTCTGTTTCCATGGTGACACTAAAGCCAGTCGAGTTGATGATGAAGATGAACGGTCACCACAGGTAAGATTTTACTCATAGGCAAGTGACTGAGAACTACAGAGTAAATATTTTGGCCACTGGTCCTTCCCATTCTAGTTCAGTTTCCACGGGGCTCTGCTAGCTGGTCCACGGGCCTTGCTTTCCAGTTCCACTTGAGGACTCTCACCAAGTGCCAATTTATAGTTTAGCATGAAGCTTTTCAAGAATGGAACAAAATCCACATCTCAAAAGGTGAAATAGCCCTCTTCAGAACAGCAAAATGAAGCCTGCAAAGACGGCCTGTTGGTTCCCCGTGGGACACTGGTGCCTCTGACTGGCCTTGGAACCATCCCACCTTTGCAAAGCACTTTGGCCTCCGAGGTGCCTACAGTCTGGTTTCCTGTTTCACACTAAACTTTGGGAAATAGACTTCATTCACTCAACTGGGATGTGGGCTTCAGCTGAAGAAGTCTGGGCCCAGGATGTGGGCCTGTCATCATCTGAAGGCATCATTTAACTCAGACCCACCACTTGCTCTGCCCTGGGCACTGGCTTGCTGTCGTCGTGAGAGTGAGTGAGTGAGTGAGTGTGTGTGTGTGACACACACACACTTACACACACCCGTGTCCTGGGCCAGTCTACCCCTTTTCAGGGATGTGATGATGAGCCATGTCATCAGATAAACTGCTCTTTTCTCTTTATTTACTTGATGTAAATACAGCGCATGGATGCCACCCAGTCAAACCCCACCTTCTCTAACTAGGGCTTTTCTGCACACAGGGCTCTCAACACAACCCACGTTAGGCATGATACATGGCAGACAAAGAGACTGATAAGCATCTGTGTGGTTAAATTTATGTTTTGTTCTGCTGTCCTGTAAAGGGCTGGCTCACCTTTGGACTTGTGGGATTTATTCCTTTCTGGCCACGTCTTGTGTAAAATGATGAATGGACCCTCTAGGTGAGAGTTCTCAAAGTAAAACTGGAAAGTGAGGTAGATACTACAGCTAGCAGACCCCAGATTTGAGGCGCTGGGATTGGCCAGTGGAGGGCTCCACAGACCGTTTGCCAGCCCGGCGACTGAAGGCCAGCTGCTCCATCTCTCTCAACGTCTCTGCTAAACAGAGCATTTCGGACAACTTCACAAAATTACAGTTGAAAATCAAATGACATAATAAAGTGCGCATATCAGCTGTTTTATGCGTATTCATTTCCTTCTCTTCTACCCCAGCCCCAGGCCACCATTGTTTGTCAAATAAGGAAAAGGCTACTGGGGTTGATTGCAGCTGCAAGATTACAGAATCTCTCTATCCCACCCAAGTGCTTGAGAAGCGTCAGGCACACTCCAAACTCCAAAGGAAATTAAACGCTGCTCCCCTGCCACCCACTCTAGCCACCAGGGCCCCAAAGCACATTAAAGTAACATTAGGGCAATGATTTAAGCTGAAAATTGGGCTGCCAGGGAAAGCACAGGCTCCACTCCTGGGGGATTAACTATACCTACGGGTACAGCGGCAGACGCCTCCGGCTGGCTGACGACAGCGCCCCCGTGTTGGTTTTGCCCCCCCCAACCCCCACTCCGTGTGTGGGAAGGATTTGGGGGTAGAAGTGGATGCAGGAGTGCGGCACCTCTCCAGCACCAACGTAGCTCGCTGGCTCCCCCTAGTGGTCCTCAGCCAACATAGGTTTCTCTAAGAAAACAAAAGCAGGCGCTTCAGCATATAAACGCCCGGTTTTTGATGTTTGTCCTCCTCTCTTCCCAGTGGTCAGAGGGATCCTCATCTCCATCACAGGAAGCTGATGACAACGGAGAGAGTATTGGCACTGCTTTGTGGCAGGCCCGAAAATACCTCAAGTTTAGGAAGTGGCAAGGACGTCAATGAAATATTCCTAGCAATCTTCACAAAGGAAGCAGAGGTCAGCTGAGGAAGGAGCATGAGGCTGTTCTCCGTGTGCCAGCTTCTCATGGAGACAGCCCGGCTGCTGCTGCACTGAGGACCCTGTCTTAGATCCATTCCATAGGCTCCAGACAACAGGTGGACCAAGGAGTCTAGATAACCTTGCTCGCCAACAAATGGCAGGCAGTTATGACTCCTGTGTTTCTGCTCCCGGCGCCTATTTCACGAATGATACCGAAAACAAGCAGAAAGGCTCTCTGGAAAGAGGAATGAATTTAATAAATGATTCGGACTAGACGGCAGGCAGGTCTAGAGAGGACAAACGCTCTGTGCCTACTGCTTTACTTCCGCACTCTAGAAGAGGAAGCGGCACCTGCAGGTGAGGCAAGGTGGTTTCAGGAGAGCCAGCATTCACCCCAACACACGTACCCGAACCCCCCAACCCCACCACCCTCCACCGCGCACACGCCACCAATGTAACCTGGCAAGGTTCGATTTAGAAACCAGGAAGCCATTAGCCTGTCTGTGAACTTTGAGCTCCTGTTACAAACCACCACTTAAACGTCAATAAGCTGAAATCTAACTTACAAGTGTTAATTTGTTAGCTTACTTTGTGGCCCAGTCTGGCCTTGAACTCCTGGTCCTCCTGCATCTGCCTCCTGAGAGCTGGCATTTCATACATAAGCCACCCTGTCTACCGGGAGTATATGTTTTGTTACAGAAGGTGGATTCAGCTGATGACAAACAGCCCCACCCTTCACCAGTTATTCACGGTTATTGTCTGTGCTGGTTTGCCTTCTGTTGCTGGGATAAAACACTGACCAAAGACAATCTGGGAAGGGAAGGTTTCACCTTATCATCTACAGCTTGTCACGGAGTCAGGGCCGGAACTCAGGACAGGAACTCGAGGCAGGAGCTGACGCCGAGACAATGGCTGAGGAACGCTGTTTGTTGGCTTGCTCTCAAGGACTTATTCAGCCTGCTTTCTTTCTTCGTTATTTATTTTGTTTAAATAATATTTCTTTCATTTATTTTACATACTGACCACAGTTTCCCCTCCCTCTTCCCCTCCCGGTGCACCCCCTTCCCACCTACACCCCTCTCTTCTACTCCTCCCCAGTCTCCATTTGGAAAGGTGCAGGTCTCCCGTGGGCTTGGACAAAGCAGGGCACATCATGCTGAGGTAGGACCGAGTCCCTCGCCTTGCATCAAGGCTGGGCCAGGTAATCCAGCATGGGGAGCAAGTTCTCAGAGGCTCCCTAATTGTTGGTCCAGAGACCATGAGCTCCCACAAGCTCAGATCAGCTGTCTCTGTGGGTTCTCCATCGTGAACCCCCTGGTTCATACAATCCCTCCTCCCTTTCTTCAGCAAGACTCTGGGAGCTCAGCCTAGTGCTTGTCTAGATCTGTCTGCTTCCATCAGTTAGTGGATAGAGAGAGTATCTGTGATGACAATTAGTGTAGGCACCAGTCTGCTTACAAGAGAAGGCCAGTGCAGGACTCTCTCTACTGTTGCTAAGAGTCTTACTTGGGCTTATCCTTGTGGATTCCTGGGGGTTTCCCTGGTGCCAGGTTTCTCCCTAACCCTAAAATGCCCCCCATCAAGATGTCTCTTTTGTTACTTTCCCTCTCCATTCCCCCCCCAATCCATCTCCCACACCCAGCCTGCCCAACCTCAAGTTCCCATCCCTCCATCCCCTCCTCTCCAGGTCCCAGTTCACTCAGGAGATCTCTTCTGTTTCCTTTCCCAGGGAAATCCAGGCATCCCTCTTTAGTCAGTCTGGTCTCTTATAAAACCCAGAACCACCTGCCCAGGGATGGAATGGTCCACAGCAAAGTAGGACTCACATACCAGTCGTTAATACAGAAAATGTCCACAGGCCAATCTGATAGAGACAGTTGCTTAACTGGGATTTCCTCTTCCTAATCACATCTGGGTTTGTACCAAGGAGACAAACCCAGCAGCACGCCACCCAAGCAGACCAGGCATCAATGAAGCAGAGGCTTCATTAGAAACAATCAGATTTCTCTAGACATTTTCTACTTTAATTTTTAAAATATTTTATTTATTATGTGTGTTAAAAATAATCAGATTTCTCTAGACATTTTCTATTTTAATTTTTAAAATATTTTATTTATTTATGTGTGTGGCCATTTTTGCCTGACTGTATTCATGCACCACATGTGTGAAGTGTCTACCGAGGCCAAAAGAGGGCACTAGATCCCCTGAAACCAGACCTGAGTTATAGAAGATTGTGAGCTGCCATATGGGCTCTGGAAAGCAAACCGGGGTCCCTTGGAAGAGCAGCAAGTTCCTTTAACTACTGGACCATCTCTCCAGCCCTCTTGACTTGCTGCTGGCACTGCTGACTGATGCTCTCTCATTCTTTACTGGTTCTGAGTGTTACCTAATCTGTGAATCATTTCTTGTTCGAATGTACTCTGTAATTTGCCTGAAGTCTCTCTTACTGCCACTGATGAGTGTCTTCCCAGGCCTGAAGGTCAAAGAAGGCACAGCCATCACTTTTGACAATGGCAATAACCATAAGCACAGATCCAGGTGGTCAAAAGAGAATAGAGAAGGGCTCATTAGCTTCTCACTGGAGCAACCCTCAGGCCTGCTTGCTGTAGGTGTGATGGGTTCAATAAATCCCTCAAAAGACAGGTCCATTCACCAGCCCTGTGAATGTAAACGTGTTTATGAAGGGAGGAATCTTTGTGTATATAACTAAGATAAAAATCTGTGTACACTAAGAAATGAAGCATACAGGAATTATGTAGGCATAGACCATGGAGTACCTGCAGCCACTAAAACTTGGAAGCAGCAAGACATAACTTTCTTCTACTAAAGTCTTGAAAGGGAATACATTCTAACACCTCAATTTCGTGTTTCTGATCTCCATGACTAAAGGAGAATATTACCAGGGAGAGGAGAGGAGAGGAGAGGAGAGGAGAGAGGAGAGAGGGGAGAGAGGAGAGAGAGAGAGAGAGAGAGAGAGAGAGAGAGAGAGAGAGAGAGAGAGAGCTTTGTTTGTTTTGAGACATGGTCTCACATGGCTGACACAAAACTTGCTATGTAGTCCAGGCTGTCCTTGAGTTCTTGAAGTTCTGCCAGCCTCTGCCTCCTGAGTGTAGGGATTAAAAGTGTGGAATATTCCTGTTGCTTTTAAGACACCCACTCTGGTTGTCTTTAAAGGCCCTCTAGGAAATCCATCTGAAGATGTAAAAATCTAAAGGCCGACAAACAACTATGTCACACACAGCCACATGATGAAACACAGCAGATGGTGATAACTTTGGACCCCACGAAGAGGAAAGATGTCTTTGAGCATGTGACATTATAGCTGACGCTACCTAAAATCACCCAGGGGGAGGGGGAAGGCATGCAGGGATGGGGAGCAGGCGGTGGAGCGGCAGAAGTAGACTTTTTCCAGAAGCCATAGCCAGAAAAGCACTATTTTGCATTATGGCTCTCCCAATTTTAAGATCCTTAAAATTATTTCAAACTGTGTCCCTTGGAGCCTTCAGGTGGTCCACACAAATCCATACAGCAGTGGAGGGGACACTTGGTCCCTGATACCTCTACAAATCAAAGCAGTCTGGCTTCCAGCTGCCCACATGATGGCTTTCTGATAGAGAGGACATAAGAAAGTTCCTCTGCTGAGAGAAGACTTGAAAGCCATTGCCCAGTACTTGGGCAACCAAGGACAAGTGTAACTGACCTCCTCTTCCCAGTACACCCATCCACAAAGGGTAAGTTCAGTTGAAAATCTTGGTGGCTTTAGCCAAGATGGTGTTAAACTTCTGAGATCCCTCCCCGCAAGGTTACCAGCTGCATTAGATCATCCACAAGTAATGGGGGTGCGGGGCAAAATCTGAAGCCCAGTAGCTTAACAAGCAAAGACATTTTTATCGATTGCCTTCCATCAAAGTATCAAAGTCACATCCACCGTCGTACTGCACAGCGCCACAGACCCAGGTTACTTCCATATTGTTGCTCTTTCATACTCAGACTCTCTTTTCCAAGGTCAACCTAAAGTTGAAAAGGTCTGATTGAACCCAACTCCTCTATCCAGGTTTCCACCAACAGGAGAAAGGCTATAAGAGATGAGTACATCTTTTCCAGACACTTCCCCAAAACTTCAGTCCTTACTGTCACCTGTGCCTCATGGACCAAAGTTTATCAAGGAACCAGACGCAGACACACTAGAACTGAGACACGTAGTCTTTTTTCCAAGTAGCCATATTCCAGGTTGAAACTAGGGGTTTTGTTACTGCTCCCAACTGCTCCACTAACCTCATCTGGCTGAGGACCCACCCCACCCTCGGCTCTGCCACATCTCCCTCCAACCAAACATGTTTGTGCCCCAGCTTATCCTCCTCCACCCTGACAGCCCATGCCCCTTCTCTGCCAGTTCCTAGTTATCCTTCAGATCTGAATCACCCCAACACTTCCCAACCACCCAACCAGTCACATCAGCACCACTCTGCCCAGTCAAAACAAAGCCCATCATCAGTACTTGGCACTGTCAATTGATGGGTTTTTTTTTCTTTACTGTTAAAAGAAAAATTTATACTTCCTCCCCTTGTCCCAGGCCCACCTGCTACTCCACTACCCCTCCTCCCACCCCCCTGCTTCCTTAAGAGGGGGCAGGGTACCCTGCCCTGTGGGAAGCCCAAGGCCCTGCCCCACTCCATCCCATCCTAAGAAGGTGTGCATCCATATAGACTAGGTTCCCGTGCAGAAGAGATAGGTCCCCGTGCCATTATCATTGGCTTCTCAGTCAGCCCCCACTGGCAGCCACATTCAGAGATTTGGTCATATGCTCATTCAGTTCTGGTCCAGCTGGATTTGATGAGCTCCCATTAGATCAGGCACACTGTCTCAGTTGGTGGGCCAGTCCCTCGCGGTCCAGACTTCCTTGCTCATCTTCTCTCCCACCTTTTGCTCTTCGACTGCACCTTGGGAGCTCAGTCCCTTGCTCTGATGTGAACGTGGGTCTCTGACTCTATCTCCATCCATCGGGCAAAATGTCTATGGTGATGATCAAGATATTCTTTGGGTTCACCTTGCTATTTGGTTTCTCTAGGCTTGTGAGCCATAAGCTTAATGTCCTTTGTTTATGGCTAGGGTCCACTAATGAGTGAGTACATACCGTACTCATCTTTTTGCATTTGGGATATCTCACTAAGGATAGTGTTTTCTATTTCCATCCATTTGCATGCAGAATTCAAGATGTCATTGTTTTTTACCGCTGAGTAGTATTCTTGATCCATTCTTCCATTGAGGGGCATCTAGGTTGTTTCCATGTTCTGGCTATTACAAATAATGCTACTATGAACATAGTTGCACAAATGCTTTTGTAGTACGGTTGGGCATCTCTTGGGTATATTCCCAAGAGTGGTATTGCTGGATCCTGAGGTAGGTTGATTCCCAGTTTCCTGAGAAACCGCCACACTGATTTCCAAAGAGGTTGCACAAGTTTGCATTCCCACCAGCAATGGAGGAGTGTTGCTCCTCCTCTCCAGCATAGACTGTCTTTGGTGTTTTTGATTTTAGCCATTCTGACAGGTGTAAGATGGTATCTCAAAGTTGTTTTGATTTGCATTTCCCTGATCGCTAAGGAAGTTGAACATGACCTTAAGTATCTTTTGGCCATTCGAACTTCTTCTGTTGAGAATTCTCTGTTCAGATCATTACCCCATTTTTTAATTGGGTAATTTAGAATTTTTATGTCCAGTTTCTTGAGTTCTTTGTATATTTTGGAGATCAGGCCTTTGTCTGATATGAGGTTAGTGAAGATCTTCTCCCATTCAGTAGGATGCCTTTTTGTCTTACTGTGTCCTTTGCTTTACAGAAACTTCCCAGCTTCAGGAGGTCCCATTTATTCATTGTTACTCTTATTGTCTGTGCCACTGGGGTTTTACATAGGAAGTGATCTCCTGTGCCAATGTATTGCAGGCTACTTCTCACTTTCTCTTCTATCAGGTTCAGTGTGGTTGGATTTATATTGAGGTCTTTGATCCATTTGGACTTAAGTTTTGTGCATGGTGATAGATAAGGATCAATTTTCATTCTCCTACAGGTTGACAACCAGTTATGCCAGCATCATTTGCTAAAGATGCTTTCATTCTTCCATTGTATATTTTTACCTTCTTTGTCAAATATTAGGTGTTCATAGGTTTGTGGACTAATATCCGGTCTTCAATTCAATTCCATTGGTCAACGTCTCTGTTTTTATGCCAATACCAAGCTATTTTCATTACTGTAGCTCTGTAATAAGAGTTTGAATCAGGGATGGTAATGCCTCCGGAAGCTCCTTTATTGTATAGGATTGTTTTGACTATTCTGGGCTTTTTGTTTTTCCATATAAAGTTAGTTATTATTCTCTCAAGGTCTGTGAAGAATTTTGTTGGGATTTTGATGGGGATTGCATTGAATCTATATATTGCCTTTGGTAGAATTGCCATTTTTGCTATATTGATCCTACCAATCTAGGAGCATGGGAGTTCCTTCCATTTTCTAGTAACCTCTTCGATTTCTTTCTTCAAAGACTTAAAGTTCTTGTCAAATAGCTCTTTTACTTCCTTGGTTAGTGTTACCCCAATTGATGGTTTTTGATGTTTTCCTCTGCGGTATTAGAGATTGAACCTAGGACCTTGTGTGTTGAGTCAGTTGTCTATCCCTGAGCTATGTCTGCAACACTCTTTCTCACTTTTTGATTTTACAGGGTCTTGGTGAGCTGCCCCAGCTGAACTTATTCTCACTCTATAGCCCAGGCTGACCTTGAACTTATGATCTTTCTGTCTTACACAACAGATAGGATCACATGCCTACAACATCAAGCCTAGCACATTTTAACAGTTGCTAGTCTGGCTGCTTGGCCAGTGGCCATCACCTTTCCTTTGGGCTTGTCTATCATTCATAGGTGCTTTCAGGGCTGAGGAAATGCCCAGTCAATGTGAAGCCAACAAGTTAATGCCACTTAAACTTCTCTTTCATGAACATGTTGCAAAATCCCTTTCTTCAAGGTATATTTGTGGCAAATACACATAAAAAATGAGAAACCTTTTTTCTTTATGTCTGTATGAATTATTTTTCCAGAAATTAAAATATTTCCTCTCTGTAATCTGGATATGGGGGCAAAGGTTCAGGTTGGAGGAGGATGCTAGTGTTGATGAACTTGGAGTGGGGACAGTAAGACCCTTGTCTTCTAGTTTCTCTTCACAATAGCTTCAGGCCCCAGGATTTCACTGCCTCCTGCACCACTTGTGCTGCCTTCCAGTTTTCTCACCAACTCAGCCTGGAAAACATTTCTTAGACGCTGCAGTCGGAGGAGCAGGTTTGCTTAAATGTCTCCGCCAGTCTGATCTAATTCTAGCCATGTGAACAATTTCTGTTCCTTGACTTGAACGATCCCCCCAGGGTGCAGTTCAGCAGCCCAGCCTGCTTAGGGACTCATAGCTGCATGATTTCCAGCACCAGTCTCCCTCCAAGGCTGAGTCCCACATTTCCTTACCTCCTGGAGTAGAAACAGCCATGAATGATACAAGGACTGTGGGCGAAAGGGTGTGTCAGGAGCTGACTGTGACGGCGCTGTGTTCCAGTTCTACCCTTCTACTCCATTCCACTGTTCATCTACCCTGAATCAATCATATTGTCCTTGATACTGATGAAATGACAGGCCAGCAAGTCATTATGGGCTGCTTACGCCCCGCCCTGGAGAGCAGTCAAGACTGAAGCATTAGGGGACAGTAGGTTGATCGCATGTTTTAAACTAAACACAGCGGAACATCTTCTGGTGGAACTGTCTGGCACTGACAATAAACCCAGAGTCTTCGGGCTTTATGCATCTTACCTGGCTCTGCGATACTTTCGCTCTATAATCCAACAACAGAAGCAGGAAACGAAAATATTCATACTGGTCGACTGTGTTCCCATCCACAGATGCAGAATCTGTGGCATTCTTTCTTGTCTAAGGCCTCCACCCATTTTCTTCTCTGTGTCTGACTGGCAGCAAATTTGGAATAACCTGTCTCACGTCCCTAACGACATGAACCCATCAGAGTTCCCACTTAAAGCAATCAGCAGAGCATGTTACAGTGCTATAGATTTGTCTATAACTCAGAACAGTGAGACATATACCTTCGGTTCTGTCTTAGTCAGGGTTGCTACTGCTGTGTTGAACGCCATGGCCAAAGCAGCAAGGGGAGGAACAGGTTTGTTCTGCTTACACTTCCACATCACAGCTCATCATCAAAGGAAATCAGGACAAGAACTCAAGCAGTGGGGAACCTAGAGGCAGGAGCTGACGCAAGCCATGGGGTGTGGGGTGCTGTTTACTGACTTCCAGGACCACCAGTCCAGGAAAGGCACCGCCCACAATGGGCTGGACCCTCCTAGAGCAATCACTAGTTAGGAAAATCTTCCACAGGATTGCTTACAGCCCAGTCTTAAGGAGGTATTTTTTGCAGTTGGAGTTCCCTCTTCTCAGATCACTCTAGCCTATCTATGACAAGTTGACATAAAAATAGCCAGCACAAGTTTGTTTGGTTTTTTTTTTTTTTTTTCACACCAAATGCAGGCACCACTGCATATAATAAGCACAATGACTTTACCACAGTCTCCTGACAATGAGCACCGCCTATGGCAATCTTGAAATCACCCACTTCTCAAGTGTAAACTATACATATCTATGTTGTTTAGTCTTATTTCTGCAAACAGAAATCACACAACCACCTGAATATTTTTTAAATAACTAAATGAAATGCCAGTGAGGTGACTCAGTGTGTAAAGGTGGTGGCTGCCAAGCCAAATGGCCTGACATTGATCCCCAAGCCCCACACAGTAAAAAGAACGAACTGACTCCCACAAGCTGTCTTTCTTCTGCACACCAAGGAACACCCACCATCATATTAACTAAAAACTGATTTAAATAAAATGAAAATAAAGCCCATCCATTTGCTCTAGTTTCTCTAGAATCCCTACCTCTTTCTTTTCTTCTGCTCCCTGTATCCAGACCAGCATTTCTAAAGCTCATTCCAAGCCCCCTGAGTTCTGGGACTGCAAGCATGCACCACCATGCCCCCACTGTATCGTTGGTTTTTGGTCAGGATCTTGTATAGCCCACATTGACCTTAAATTCCCTTTGTAGCTGAGGAAAACCTTGAATTCCTCAACCTCCTGCATCCACTTTCCCAGTTGCTATGGTTACAGGAGTGTGTCATAAGTCGAACTTTATGCTGCTGTCTTTCAAAACACTGTAGTGGTTTAAAAGAAAATAGCCCCCCAAAGGAGAAGCACTATTAGGAGGTATGACCTAATTGGAGTGGGTGTCATCTTGTTGGAGGAAGTGTGTCACTGTGGAGGTGACCTTTGAGATCTTATATATGCCTAAGCCATGACCACTTCCTGTTGCTTGTGAGTCAAGATGTGAGAACACTCAACTCCTTCCCTAGCATCATGCCTTCCTGCATGATGCCTTGCTTCCCGCCATGATGATAATGAACTAAACCTCTGAACTGTAAGCCAGCCCCAATTAAATGTTTCCCTTTATAAGAGTTGCCATGGTCATGGTATCTCTCCACAGCAAAGGAAACCAACCCTAACTAAGACAGAAGTTGGTACCAGGGACTCGGGTATTGCTGTTATCGGCCTGACCATGGTCTTGTTTAGAGTAATGCCGACTTTAGGAGTTGAGTCGGGAAAGCAGTGGCATGCTTCAATGCTGCTGAATGGGCCATAACAGTAGGAGCATGGCACACAGTGCTACTAAGAGGAATCTGAACTGTGAAAGGCTGGTTCAAGAGGTTTCGGAGGAGGATTTTTATTGTACGAAGGGGCAGCTGTGTTCCCAGCACCTGAGAGAAACGCGGGCCCTTTTGTTCCTTCCTGCCCAGCTCTCGGCCACCAGCTAGCTTATGCCTGAAATAACCACATGACAATTATATTAATTTAAATACTGCCTTGCCCATTATCTCTAGCCTTTGCTTGGCTAACTCTTACATCTTAAACTAACCCATTATAAAAGTCTGTATGTCACCACGAGGTGGTGACTTATCGGAAGATTCTAACCTGCATCCATTTTGGGCCGGAGGATCATGGCGTCTGGCACACTTCCTTTCTTCCCCAGTCTTCTGTTCTGTTTACTCCGTCCACCTAAGGGCTGCCCTATCCTACAGGCCAAGCAGTCCTTTATTCAATCAATGAGAGCAAAGAAATATGGAAGAACCCTCCATAAAAACACCAGATTTTAATATGTTACCTACAGATCATTCTTGTGATACTTTGGTGAAGAATAAGGCTTCTTTTGCCCTCCAAAGAGTCTTCCTGGGGCAAACGTGAAGATATCTGAATTAATTCCACTGGCAGAAAAAAAGCCCAAAAACTTATCCTAGTATTTACTCTGTTGTGCAGTTATTAGTGGTCATCTTTTACAGATTTATAATGAAAAGGAGCAAAAAAAAAATAAAATTTGAGGAGAAAAGGAGCACCAGGAGGTGGAATGGAGCTAAGTCCTGTGTTCAAGGAGATAAACAGATTAAGAAATGGAATAAAGACCGTGGCAACCTCAGGGCAAGATCCCACCCAGCTAACTTTCCAACTTGCGAAAAGGAATTAAAGAAAAACTTAGAGCCTGGTGGTTCACGTCTTTAATCTCAGCACTCAAAAAGCAAAGGCTGGTTGATCTCTAACTTTGAGGCCAGCCTGGTTTACAGCGTAAGTTCCAAGACAGTGAAAATTAGGCAGTGAAGGAAACCATGGAAAACAGAAAGTTGGTGAAGATGTAAATGAAGGACGGGGGCCATGTTCCAGCCCCAGCAAGCCGCTTCGGCCATGTGGTCGCGGCTTTAGAGTCAAGGATAGAAGGAAGGGGTTATGGAGATTGCCTCCACAACTAAGGAAAGACACTAGGACCAGGATGTGTCAGGGGTGGAGGCCTTGAGAGGCCGTTTTGTGAAGCTGTGAAGTTGAAACCGGGATTGCCTTAAGAGACCCCAAGACGTTAGAAATGCCAGAGTCATGGATTCCTACCAAGGAAAGCTGCTAACAGGGAGTGGAACCAGTCCAAGAGAAGGAAGCGTGTTGCAGTCAACAAAGCTGAAAGGAGTTGGAGATCTGAAGAACATTTTGACGTTACATATGGAGATGCAGAGTTTGGAGTTTGCTGGTTTTCAGTCTTGCTTTGGTCCAATGTTTTCTCACTCTGCTCCCTCCCCTACATTTTGGAAGAGTAATGTATATCCTGTGCCAGCACATATTGGAAGTGTGTGATCTGTTTTATGATTTTGAGTTTATAGGGGATTACACTTAAGAAATTGCATGAATCTCAGAAGAGACTTTGAACTTCGGACTTTAAACATTGTTGAGACTGTGATAGACCATGGGGGCTTTTGAAGTTGGACTGAATACATTTTTGCATTATGGCTACAAGCCTTTGAGGGCCAGGAAGTGGAATGTGGTGGTTTGAAAGAGAATGACCCCCAAAGGATGTGACACTTTTAGGAGGTGTGGTCTTCTTGGAGTAGGTGTGGTCTTGTTACAGGAAGTGTGTCACTGTGGAGCTGGACTCTGAAGTCTCATATATGCTCAAACCACACCCAACAAAAGAGACCACTTCCTGCTGCCTGTGAGTCAAGATGTAGAACTCTCAGGTCCTTCTCCAGCACCATGTCTGCTTGCATGCTTGCATACTGCCCTGCTCCCCTTCATGATGACAATGGACTAAACCTCTGGACTGGAAGTGAGCCACTACAATTAAATGCCTTCCTTTTTAAGAGTTGCTGTGGTCATGGTGTCTCTTCACAGCAGTAGAAACCCTAACCAAGACAGATGCCATATTCAAAGACAATGCACATTTGTTGGTGATGGTGCAGGCATATACTCTAACACACAAGGAGCAGAGCTAGGATGGTCACAGGTACCTAGTAAAGAAAAACCTAAGGTGTCTTCTGATGGGGAAAAACCTAAGAATTTCTTTTTTTATGGTTCTTTTACAAATGGGAACTGCAGTTTTGCTGATTTCACTTGAGTCCATCTTAGGCTCATAAGTGCATAATTTACAACTTGCAGAAATTTCTTCCTTACAGTTCAAGGCTGGGATACTCCAAGATCCAGGCGTTGGCATAAGATATAGATCCTTTCTCCTATATCATCCTTCCATGGAAGGTACAGTCAAGAGAGAGCAATAAGGCCCTGTATACTTTCAAAGATGCCAATCTTTCTGTTAGGAGTGGAACTCTCTTGTCCCAACGACTCACTTTTCGATATTGTTTCCATGGCAATGAGTTTGGCAGGAGACACACACTGAAATCATAGGACTAGCCAGTCCACAACATAAGCAACATCTGCCAAGGATAAGTGTTTGTTTTTCAAGAGTTACATTAAATCTGATGTAGAAGGAAAAAGAGCTATTAATGAGGAACCTACGCTGACCAACCTTAGGAGTCAGTAACCACCAGTATCGTAAAGAACGGGAGCTATTTGCTTTGCTTTTTTTTTTTTTAACTCAGAGATGAATGTTGCCTAGGCTGTTTTCACCAGTGCAGCTTCCTGTGATTGGGGCCTGTCGGCATAGAGAGCAGTCCCCTGCCAGCCCCCCCCCTCCATGAGCCTCTACTCCTTATCTAAGGAGAAAGTGTGTAAAACTTAATATGTGCAGTGAAATGGGCTCTGCAGAATTTAGGCAGGAGCCTGGGACAGAGAAGTCCTTAGCTGCCCCCGGGGATAGCAGAGGGAGAGAGTCGGAGACAGTGTCAGGAGGCAGGCATAGCAGAGGGAGAAAGTCGGAGACAGTGTCAGGAGGTGCAATCTAGAAGCTGAGCAGATATTTTTCCAGGAAGATACAAGTCGCTGGCGACAGAAATTGTGCAGAGGCACGAAGAAAGAAAGTCTTAAATAGTTTTCTCAGGTTGTCAGAGTTTACTTTTATGCATTTATTTGCTCATTTAGTGTGTTCAATGTGTGTGTGTGTGTGTGTGTGTGTGTGTGTACGCGCGCGCGCTTGATTGCATGCATACATATGTGTTACAGAATGTATGTGGTCAGAGAAGAAACTTTCCGAAGTCCGTTCTGTCCTTTGACCATCTAGGTTCCTAGGCCAAAACTCAGGTAGTCAGGCTTGATGGCAAGGGCCTTCTGACACTGAGCCATCTGGTCATCCCTTTTCTCTTGGTTTTGTCTTTAAATAGGGCCTGGAACTCACTATGTAGCCCAGGCTGTCTTTGAACTCCTCAAAGTCCTCCTGCCTCAACCTTCCCAGAGCTGAAACTACAGGCATGTAGCACCACAGCCGGCTTATCTATTTCTTTAGACAATGAAGCTATGTGTACACGTACCCCTTTTTCCCTAAAGCACAGGCTTTTCAGGGTTTGGACTCGGAAGGTGGTAGCGGGGTGAGGGGGCTAGGTTTTAAGTGTTGGTGCATACATTTGTATGTGGTACACACAGAAGCCAGAAAAATGGAGACTGACCCTGGAACTGGAGTTACAGATGTGATGGACTGCTAGGTGGATGCTGGGAACCCACCTCGGGTCCTCTACAAGAGCAGCAAGCGCTCATAACCACGGAGCCGTCCGTCCAGCCTCACATTTTCAGCTCTTACAAACTCCCATGTAAATGCCCACATTTGTTTAATCATTACCACATCAAAGGGCACAGTGCCAGTTATAGCAAATTGGGTTTGAATGCCAGCCCTGCTTTTGTAGGCCATGTGGCCTGAGCTAAGACCATAAACCTTTCTACACTCAATCTTAGCCAGAAACCCAAGAAGCCAGGACCATAAACTTGTCTGAGTCTCAGTGCCTAGACGTGTAAATGGCAGACACTTACAAACTTGCTCCCTGGAGAGGGATGGCGATGGAGTGAGATAATGCAGATAAATTTTAACAGGAAGCTGAGCACCAACGGCATACCTAATCATATCAATACAGTTCTCCCGCACACCAAGACAGGTAACAGTTACAGGCATATTTGCAATAGAAAGAAAAGCATTTATTTTAGTAATGAGAAGCTCCTCTGTGCTGCACTGTCTGCATTATTTTCTTCCCAGCACTAGAATTCTCTGGAAATCAGTATTGATTTGCTGACTGGCGTAGTTTTTGTCTGTTTACGCGGCTGAAGGTTCCTTCTCTTCCTCTCTTTAAATGAGCCAGTACCCTGCCAAGCACCTCACCAGTGAGAAGCACTGCACACACACATGCTGATGTTGAATACATGAATCACTTAAAAGATTAACCTCTTTTTCGCCAGTGCTTCTGGCAACCCAGTGAAACGGCTGTCACAACATCAGAAGAGGAAAGATGATTTCCCCCTTTAGACAGCTCACAGAGGAAGTAATGACAGATGAACTTGTGGGGACCTTATGATAGGGTATGGGTTCATTAAGTCAAAAGAAAATTCTTCCTCAAGATTTGGAATTTCAGACGCCTGGATTTTTTTTTGTAAAATAATTACTCAAAAATTACTCTATATAAAAATTTACCAATAAAAGTGATACCCTGCCAAAATTAATTGTCTTTCTTTCCAAGTCTGTTTATAAAGAATTCAACCAAAATATGAAAATATTATCCAGAAAAAAGTCCCATTAATATAAATTAAATGAAGATAAGGACAGTTTTGGTTACAATGTGTTTCTGGTGCATTTAGCAACAGTAACACATACGAAAGTATTTTAAGGCATTTACATTTTCTCACCTGAAGAACTACCACACTTAGAGTATATTAAGCTAAAAAAAATTACCAATTACATGATGTGGTGGTATTGTCATCAAAGCATACTTAAGATAAACTCAACTAGGTTATAATTTACTGAGAAGAAAACTTTACCAGTTGTTGAAATTGTGTCTAAGCACAGATTAGTATCCTTAGCACTCAGAACACAAGCAGAATGGACAGGCACAAAGCACCTGGTACATAAGACATCAAGCTGAGGAGGGGAAAGAAGTTGGAAATGATTCTATGCAGACAAGAAAAGGCACTGTTTGTTGGCTTTCTTCGGCTGTAAGCCAGCAGGTATAATGTACCGTCTGATCTAAGAATGGCGGGGGAGTAAAGATTGCATCAAATGCACAGATTGAAAACAAAGCGGTTACGATGACAGCTGGCACGTATAATTCTCATCTCTTCAACAGTATTCCAAGACCACGTATAAGCTCATCAGTCTAGCTGTTCCTTAGTCGGGTCATTCAAAGCCAAGAAAGGCAAATGAAACTCACTGCCTCCCTGCCATGTTTAAAGAAAAACATTAGACAACAATGTAGAAGAGTTCATGTAAGCAAACAGTGACTTGTGATTGGGGGCGGCACTTGTCCTGGAATGGTAGTGGGAAAGACAAGGGCTATTTATTTTATTTGTTTTTTATTTATTTGTTTGTTTTGTTTCGAGACAGAGTTTCTCTCTGTAGCTTTGGAGTCTGTCCTGGAACTTACTCTGAAGACCAGGCTGGCCTCGAACTCACAGAGATTCGCCTGCCTCTCCCTCCCAGGTGCTGGGATTAAAGGCCACACTGCCCGGCTAGACAAGGGTCATTTTAGTAGTTATTCCAGATCATCATGACTACTGTTATACCAAAACTAGACTTTTGTTGAGGAATATTTGTTTACACTGCCTAAAGATGTGCCTATCCGATTGGCTTAATAAAAAGCTGAATGTCCAACAGCTTGGCAGAAGAGAACAGGCAGTACTTCCAGGCAGAGAGAGGAACTTAGGGTTAGAATATAGGCTTGGCAGGAGATGTCAGCAAGACACGTAAGGAGTCAGAAATATAGAATGAAAGTGATGTAAAAACCAGGTGGCAGAACATGAGTTAATAGAGACAGGTTAGTTTAAGTTATAAGAGCTAGTTGGGAACAAGCCTATGCTAAGGGCCAGGTTTTCATAGTTAATAATAAGTCTCTGTGTCATTATTTGGGAGCTGGTGTTCCCCACAAGAAAGGCCAACTACAAGTTTTAGATTCTTACAGGATAACTGCAAAGCAGAATCTCAACTAGAATGCTGAAGAACTTTCTAAATTCAGTTACAGTGAGATGCACTGGTTCACCCTGAAATGTGATGGCCTGTGACTATGCATGATTTTGTGACAGGTTCCATTAGTTATTGAAAACTACTGGTTTCTAAATGTTGATATACTATTTTATGAAGTAGGCTTTATATATACTAAATAACAAACTGCCAATGTCATTAGAAAAATGTCTTTAAATATTAAGAAGATCTCAAGGTCATTGTGACAGACACATGTTTTCTGAAATATTCACTGAGTGCTCAGAATCCTACATTGACTGACTTTGCTCAGTTTCCAAAATCTGTCAAGTCAAAAATCTCACCACCTAGATAACCATAATTTTCTGTCTCCTCAATTTAAATCAAAACAGTGAACTTGCAAAGAAATCAAACAAGCAAGTTCAGTCATTTGAACAACTTCACAATAGGTTTTGATACAAATATCATATTTAAGTGTACATATGTGACATTTTGTCACAGGACAGTATAAATATAATGTCCTGGTTTTGCCCTAGAATAATCTTTTCATATGCTGTGAATATGTATTACTCTCATTGGTTTAATAAAGAGGCAACTGGCCAATAGCTAGGCAGGAAAAGGTTAGGCAGGAGAGTTAGACTGGGAGAATGCTGGGAGGAAGAGCACGGGATCACCAGCCAGATACAGAGGAAGCAGATGAACATGTCCTGCTGATAAAAGAGACTGCCACGTGGTAGACTGTAGATAAGAAACATGGGTTAATTTAAGATGTAAGAACCAGTTAGTAACAAACCTTAGCTACTAGTTGGGCATTTGTAATTAATGATAAGTCTCTGTGTGGTTATTTGGGAGCTGACTGGCAGGACAGAAAGCCTGCCGACATAGTGTGCTTTGATAAACACCATAAACAAAAGTAACTTGGAGAGGAAAGTGTTCATTTCCTCCTTCACTTCCAGATCACAACCCATCATTGAGGGACGTTATGGAAAAAACTCAAGGCAAGAGCTTGACACAGAAACCACAGAGAAGCACAGGTTACTGTCTACTCTCTGGATCATGCCTAAGGATACTGCTGCCCACAGTAGACTGACCCTCCTGGTGTGGGAGGTCCTTCTGTCTATGTGTTGCTTATTATTCATTATTGGTTAATGAATAAAAATCTTCTTTGAGCCTATGGCAAGGGCAGAACAGAACTAGGCTGGAAAAGCTAGGCTGTATGCTGGGAGAAAGAGGGCGGAGTCAGAGAAAAGCCATGGAGACACCAGTGACAGAAGCTGGGAACTTTATACAACCACATGGTGATATACAGATTAATAGAAATGGGTTAAATTAAGATGTAAGAGTTAGCTGATAAGAAGCTAGAGTTAATGGGCCAAGTAGTGACTTAATTAAACCGTATCTGTGTGATTATTCTGGGGCTGAGCAGCCAGGAACTAACAAGCGACCTCCTCCAACACCCCCCCACATCAATCACCCAGGCATTCTCACAGACATCGACACAGACAAATTTGATCTGGTTCTCTCTTTCCTGGCAACTCTATGTTATATCCAGTTAACAATAAAAACTAACAAGCACAGATATACATTCAAATACCAACATTTAATGTACTTAGAAATTTTACTGCTTTATAAAGGACAGCCTTCGGTTGAACTGGCACTTTTTATTCACCAGTAAATGGAAAGGGAGAGAATAGCTACTCACACAGTGCGGTGAACAGCCTAACCTTCTGGTAAAGTAGCAACTGTCTTCTCTACCATCAATCTTGACTCACAGAGACAAATGCCAATACGGTGAAAAAAGCAACTAATCATTGCAATAGTCTATCTTCCTTGTCAGCTCACTAAATGTTGACTGCCCATGGAAACACCTGAGTGTATCTTGGACAGTGTTTCTAGAAGGGTTTAACGTAAGATAGAAGACCCACTCTGAACATAAGCAGCACCATCCCATGGAGTGGGGTCCTGCACTGCATGAAGAGAGCACGTGCAGCGCCATTCCATGTAATATGAGGGCCGGCTTGTTGGGGTTACTGTCCTGCCCAGTACCCCACAGCCAGCAAGCCCCAAAGAAAATCACACAGAGAGTCTACATTAGGTTATTAACTGATTGGCCCATTATCTCAGGCTTCTTACTAGCTCCCATAAGTTATATTAACCCATTGTTCCCATCCATGCCAGGCACATGGCCAGTACCTTTTCTCAGCTGGGACAGGGACACATGCTGCTTCCTTGGAGATCAGCTCAGGAATGCCAGGGAAGCTTCCTGCTTCCCAGACTTTCTCCTCGCCCTGCCTCTACTTCCTGTCTGGCTGACCCACCTATACTTCCTACCTGGCCAATCAGCATTTATTTAAAACATGATTGACTGAACAGACAAGTCTCCTGCACCAATTCCATGGAGTGGGGTCCTGCACTGCATGAAGAGAGCATGTGCAGCGCCATCCCATGAAGTGGGGTCCTGCACTGCATGAAGAGGAGAACATGTGCAGCGCCATCCCCTTCTGTGGCCTCCTTTCCTGGCTGTGGCCATGATGTGGGCAACTGCCTAAAACTCCCGCTGCTATGACGTCCATGCCATAATGGACTGCACCTTGAAACTGTAAGCCAAGATAAACTCTTCCCTCCTTAAGTTGTGTTTGCAGCTTAGAAAAGCAATGAAAAGGGTAACTAATTCAACTTAACATTATGTAAATAGATCGGCCCTCTCTCTTGGACACTTCCAGGAATCTGGAGAGCATTCTTGAGACCACCTGTCCTCCAGCTATGTCTATAATTGCAAAGTCCAAGTTAGGTGATGCTCCTAGCAGTTTTGTGACAGAAGAAGGACCATGTGTGACTTGTACCTACTTGATTACTTGGTCTTAACTAGCTGACTAAAATCCATTCCCAAAGGTCAGTAGATTAAACCAGAAACCTTCTATTCAGTTCTTTATCCTATGGCTGGGTGACTGACACCAAATTCAGTTAAGGTCTGGTAGAAAGCATTCTGCCTCTTCCGTCAGTGGCAAGCCAGCAACTGCCAGATGAAGAGATGACACGACTAGCCATTTCTCATACCATCCAGCAGGCTAACCCAACCTTGCTTATCACAGACAGCAGCAAAATTCCAAGAGAAAATAATAGCAAAATGTTCCTTGATATAGAGAAGCAGGGTTGACACAGTGCTGTCCACCTGGGCATTCTTGTAGGCAATGCGAGCCACAAAGCAGGCTCAGACTCACATGGGGTGAGTCCCGTGGTACCCATCACTAAGAAAAGCAGCACAGCTGCAACCCAAAAGAGCCTGGATGGATGAGGAGCATTAAATGCAGCCAGTCTGCAAGGACTTTACCACATGGCCATAGTCAGCTGACAGGAGGGATGGCAGGGCCTTCAGATGGCAGCCAGAGCTCATGAGTATGAAGGGCAGAATTTGTAAGAGCAAATCAACAGTAGAAAAAAAGTCAATAGTTCCTCAGCACTAATCAAAATCCCTTTAGGAAGAACTTAACAATTTAATTCTAAAATGCATGCAGAAATACAAGATGGTTCTTTTTATGAAGGTACCAAGCCAGGTGTAGCGGAGCACAGCTGTCATCCAGCACTGGAGAGGCAGAGGCAGGATGATCAGGAGTTCCGGGTGATCCTTGGCTACATGTCAGGTATGAGACTATCTTAAAAACATAAAATTAGTCATCTGGGGTGGGAGGAAATTAACAGATGGCAGCCCGGGCCTTCCAGCTCAGGCTCACCAGAGGACTCTAGCAAGACCTCCGCACCAACCAGGAGCCTGCCCGTCACCATGGAGCACTGTTATGACCTCATAACAGTGTCCTGCCCAGCGTCATGACGGTCTAAGTGGGACAAGGAGACCCACACACAGGTCTGAGGCCCTGGGCTCTTAGGAGAAAACATGAGCCCACCTGGCAGTGCCAGGCAGATGGGCACTGTGGTGAACAAATGTGTACTGTGATATGGGGGGGGCGGGGAGAGGGGCGAAATGGTTCATGTCTGGTGGAGAGAGGCATATCTGAAGAGGCAAACGAGAAGCAGGCTGAGGTAGGTGGCTTTATTGCCACCCAGGACCATGGTGATGTCTGGGCCTGGGCTCCTGCTGGGGTCCATGTCTGGGTTCAGGCTCTGATGCAGCCGGGATCTCTCAGTCTCTGTTGAGGTATATGACTCCTGATACCACCAAAGACAGACAGAATAGGGCTATACAGAGTTGGTCCCACCCCTTACCAACTGTAGCACTTAGGAGAAGCTGGTCCTGACCCTCACTGGCTGAAGCACTCAGGAGAGACAGTCCTATACCTCACATGGGCAGCAGTATAGAGCTGACCCTGGTCGCAGGGGTATCGAACTGGCCCTGAGAGTATGAGAACAGGAGAGCAGGTCACACCCCTTTTGTATGCCATGTGGGAGCATGGGTAAGGGAAATACTCCCCCTCCCCTTTCCCTTTGCCACCTGCAGCAGTTAGAAGAATGGGCCCCATGACTTACACGGGCAACACAGTAGAGTTGACCCTGTAGATGGGCACAGGAGAGCCAGCCCTGAGGGCACGAAAGGGGCATAGCTGGTACTGCCTCCGTAATCTATGGTGTGGTGGTAGGAATGAGGGAAAGATGCCCTCCCCCTCACCCCTACCTCCTCCAGCTGGCGAGGGAGCTGACCCCTTTACCAGCTGCAACGCTAAAAAAGCAGGTCCTGAACTTCCTCTGGGCAGCACAGAGGAGCTGACCATGTTGTTGAGGGCACAACCTCAAAAACGTGAGCTTGGGAGACCTACCCTCACCCCTAATCTGACATATGGCGGTATGGGTGGGGGAGAGACGCCCTTTCCCCTCTTCAACGCATGAGACAGGTGGGAGAGTTGGCCCTGAGTTTACAAGAGCAGAAGAGCTGCCTCTGCCCCACTCCCCAGGGCTGCCACCCGACCTCACCTGGGCAGCACAATAGAGCCAACCCTGTTAGCGAGGTGTAGGCAAGCCAACCCTGGAAGCTGTGAGCGTGGGAGAGCTGTCCTCACTACTCACCTGTCATGCACAGTATTGGGAGTGGGGAGGATGCTCTCCTTTCCACCAACGCCTGAGGCCAGAAGAGCTGGCCCTAAAGTTATAAGAGCAGGAACGCTGTCCCTGTCCTTCATCAGCTGAGCTGCAGCGCTCCAGAAACCAGTCCCTGCACCTCACCTGGGTAACACAGTAGAGCCAACCCTAAAGGTGTAGTGTAGGAGAACCCACCCTGAGGACAGGAAAGCCGGAGAACTGCCCATTCCCTTGCTCATCACTGCAAGGGGTGGACTAGTCAAGGCAATGCTGGAGAGCTTATCTCGGAGGTGAAGACGGAGGAGAGCTGGTGGGCTGACTAGTCTTCCAACTACCCAGGCCCAGAACCAGGGCTATGTGTTGGCGCATGCCAAGATTCACCCCATCTGTGATCTGCTGGAGCATGGGGTGGGGCTGGGGGTATCATCTGTGGACCCGGGACTGCAGGATTTCCATGACATAGGGCAGTAACAGATGTCCAGAAAGTCCCAGTGAGGTCCCAGCATTGATAGCATAGCAGAGACCAGGGTCGACGATTCTTTGCGATGAACGCCTGCATGGAAAAATGTATGGATAAAGGGGTTTGCTGCCAGACTCACTGTGTCACACTGCAGCTTCCACGATGAGAGTTCCCCTCTTCCTTTTTTTTCTTTTTCTTCTTTTAAATTGTATTGGGGGGATGGGTGGGATTGGGAAATAAGATGTGAAAGGCATAAAGGATAAAAAAGAAAGTTTAAAAAACAAACACAAAATTAAGGAACTAGCAAGGTGGCTCATAGGGTAAGGCACATGATGCCCAGCTAATGAGCTGAGTTTGATTCCCAATACCCAAATGATAGGAGAAAACCAGCTCCTGCAAACTGTACATGCACAAAGTATTTTTGAAAATATTAAGACAGAGCTTAAATCAATAAAATATTAAAGGAAGTTCAGTGGCATCTCTGGAGGCTACTGTTCATAATGTCATATCATGGCTCTTTCTTTCCTTCTTTATTTATCTTTCTAAATTTTTTATTATTTTTCTCTCTTTTTTCCCCTATAGGTCTTTTGCATATATATCATGGCTTCCGGTCTTATGTTTTTATGGGATTTCTAAGTAGGTCTCTGTGTCTATGTCTGTGTCTTGTGCCTTTTCTTTGGCTCTTTTCCTTCTGTTTATTTTGTCCTATTCTGATATGTTTGCTTTTGTTTTATCTTATTATATTTGTAATATTTTATTGCTATCCCTTAGATGCTTGTTTGCTTTCTGATGAGAGACACAGAGAGTATAGCTCCACATGGGAGGGGAGGTGGGGAGGAACTGAGAGCAGGAGAGGGAGGGGAAACCATAATCAGGATATGCTAAATGAAAAAAATCTGCTTTTTTATTTACTTTTTTATCTTTTGGTATTTTGGAGACAGGGCTTCTGTATGTAGTCCTGACTGTCTTAGAACTCGCTCCATAGACCAGGCTGACCTCAAACTCACAGACATCCTCCTGGCTCTGCCTCCCAAGTACTTGGACACAAGACACCACACCCGACTGGAAAAAGTCTGTTTTCAATAAAAGAAGAAAAAAAAAAAGACAGAGCCAAAGAGGAAACGGATAGAAACACATGCTGCATCTGTGACAGTTATAGTTGCTGTGATAAAAATCCCTGGGCAATGAGACTTGAAGAGGGAATGGTTGTTTGGCTCAGAGTTTGAGGACAGTCCGTTCTCACTGGGGGCAGCCAGGTTATCACGGCTTGATGCAGCTAGCCATGTTGTGTCCACCACCAGGAAAAAGCAAACAACGGATTCTGTGCCCTGCAAGCTTCCTTCTGTTTTATGCCCAGAGAATGGCGCTGCCCGCTTTTAGGATGGGTCTTCCCACTTCAGTGAACCTGATGGAGATGACTCTGAAGTGGCTGTGATGACACCATCTTGTCCTGATGTTGCCCTAACTCCACTCTGTCTGTTCAGGTGCTTACCAGTCTCGAACTCCCTGGGCAGTAACATCTGTCCCAACACCATGAGCAGTCCCATCCACCTTGGCAGCTCATCTGGGTTCTTTTTTTTGACCCTGACCATGGCACAGGCGCATGACTAAAACACCTAACTGAATGTCTAGCCAAAACAAATGTTCCCCTGACCCACATCTCATAGAAACGCCACTGTTGGTTTTGCCTTTCTAAGTGCTGTAACCCTGGGCTTCAGTGCCTAGGGTGCTTCTGAACAAGAGCCTTCTCTCAGTGACCAGCTAATAAAGGAACCTTATTGGACTTCTATGCATGGCGGTCTGTCACTTTCCTGACTGGATTATAACTCCTCATAGGCATGGCCAAAGGCTAACCTAATCCAGATAATCCCTTACCTTTATGCACAGAGGATCGTCTCCAAATGATTCTGGATTTTGTCAAGTAAAAATCAATGTTCACCAGCACCCTTGTTCTTGTGACTATTAGAACTCATTAGAGGTAAGAAACAAGTCTGTAACTGGAGCTCATTTACAAATGAGTACGCATTTCATGTTTGTGGAAACTAAGGGTTATTTTCATCTATTTCAGGTTGCTATAGCAAAATACCAGAGCCTGGGTCATTTGTGATGAATAAAAAGGTATTGGCTCACCATTTTGGAGGCTGGGAAGTACAAGGTCAAAGAAGCAGTGTCTAGCAAGGGCTTTTTTGCTGCATCATACCTTGGTAGAAACCATCATGCCAGTCGGAAGCAAAAGAAGAAGGTAAGACCCACATCAGACAGAGGGCTGATCTCCAAAATATACAAAGAACTCAAGAAATTGGACACCAAAAGATCACATAATCCAA
>JAQHUG010000074.1:7699422-7720315 GCA_028555095.1 Dicrostonyx torquatus
CAGCTTTGTTTGTCATAGCCAGAACCTGGAAACAACCTAAATGTCCCTTGACTGAAGAATGAATAAAGAAATTGTGGTACATTTACACAATGGAGTACTACACAGCAGAAAAAAATAATGACAGCTTGAATTTTGCAGGAAAATGTATGGAACTAAAAAAACATTATTTTGAGTGAGGTAACCCAGACACAGAAAGACAGTTGTCACATGTACTCACTCACATGTGGTTTTTAAACATAAAACAAAGAAAGCCAGCCTACAAACCATAATCACAGAGAACTTAGACAACAATGAGGACACTAAGAGAGACTTACATAGATGTAATATACATGGGAAAGTATAAAAATACAAGATCTCCTGAGTAAATTGGGAGCATAGGGACATTGGGGGAGGGTTGAAGAGGGGAGGAGAGAGGCAGGGAGGGGAGCAGAAAAAAATGTAGAGCCCAATAAATATCAATAAAGAAAAAAAATTTTAAAAAAAGAAGGTAAGAGTGATCCAAGCTGGTCCTTTCATAGAAGCACAGATCCTGCCCATGATGACCCTGGAGTTCTTGTGATGTATGCATGTTTTCTGAAGTCCTACTCCTTCATACTATCATAATGCCAACTGAACTTCATAATGAGTTTTAGAAGTGACATTCATCTCATAGTAAGGACTAAAGACTTCAATGTAAAAGGCAACACCAAAACAATTTTAGAAGGAAATTGTATGTCTCTATGTCCTGAGAGAAAATAAGGATCCTTTTTATAAGATTCAAAGTTACCATAACAAGAGAAAAATATCACATTGACTGTACAAAATGCTGGGCCTTCCTTTCATCCAAAGGCACTGTGAGGACTATGATGCTCTGGGCATAGTGCTGCATACCTGCATTTGGGAAGTAGAGGCAGGGAGATCAGACATTCAAAGACATCTTCAGCTACATAGCAAACTCAGGGTTAGCTTGGGCTCTGTAAAACTCTGCCTCAGAAAAACAAACAACAACAAAAAGATTATGTGCTGTTTTATCTTGGCTTGTAACTTGCTTGGATCTGGAACCAACTAAGACATGCCTCTGGGTGGTTCGGTGAGAGTGTCTCCCAGAAGGACTTACTGAGTAGGGAAGGCTCTGCCCCAGAGTGGGCAGCACTGTCCAGCAGCAGTGGGGCTATAGAGGATCTGAGGGAAACAGTGCAGCTTCCACCTGCCAAGGTCACTCCTTGCTGGTAGGTGTGTCTACTCTGGTAGCAGGTGGTGGAGGCTGCATCCTTTGCTGCCATCAGCACCCAACTTTTTCAGTGTTGTAAGAGGCCCCTTGTTGGTTCCTGATGCTTGGCCCCAAAATAACCACGCAGAAACTGTATTAATTAAATCACTGCTTGATCCATTAGCTCTAGCTTCTTATTGGCTAACTCTTACATATTAATTTAACCCATTTCTAGTAATCTGTGTATCACCAGGTGCTGTGGCTTACTGGGTAAAGTTCCATCTGGTGTCTGTCTCTAGCAGAGCTGTAAGGCTTCTCTCTGACTCTGCCTTCTTCCTCCCAGCATTCAGTTTAGCTTTTCTCACCTAGCTCTGTTCTACCTTATCAGGGCAAGCCAGTTCCTTTATTAATCAATGGTATTCACAGCATACAAAGGGGAATCCCACATCACCTCCCCTTTTCTGTTTCTCCCTATCTGTCGGGGACCGTCATCCCAACATAGAAACTGGTGCTTTGCCCTAAATGTGTTCTCGGAGGCACGTGGAAGAAACAGACTCTTTCACACCATCATCGTTTAAAGGCAGCTCAGGACTTTCTTTCCTTCCAGCATGACCATGCGTTTATTTCCTCTCCTCCCAAGCTCTGAATGCCCTCTGAAAATGCTCCTCCACCCTCAGGAATTCTCTATTCACATTCCTTTTCCGGGGACACCACACCTCTCATCTATACACCTGCATACCTCACCAGCTTTGGAGCCAGAAACCTATTCCTGGGCAATCTACAAGTCAAAGAAGGCCGGAGCCAAGCCTTTCACCTTTTGTCTTTCTAAATTGTTAGCTTTCCAGCTACCAAGCTGTATTCAAGCCATGGCTGTGCCAGGCTGGCTGATATCAGAGCCCACACCTATCTAACTGTTAAAGGTTATAACAAATCAGGTATCAAGCAAGAATTAAAATTACAATATTTATATCTACTTTATTTTTATCATAACTAAGGAAAACTATTAACTATCACTACTTATTTATAGTTTAATAATATTTATTCTTCAACTTCACCAAATACTCCAGAAGGATATAACATTATCTAAGTAAACAGGAAGTACATTGTAAGCAACTTCTAAAACTCTAGAATTGACAGAGACATCTTGTTGCCTGGACAGTCACTCAAAGTTCTTCTGTACCGTTGGGGCATCCATCTTCAGCCTTCAAGCCCATAGTATTCAGCAGACTTTTCCATGTAGCAGGACATTTCAAAGACAGTTCAGCCTATATTGGCACTTTGTCAGTCACATTTTTCTGTGTCCTGCAGAATATATAGCAGCTCTTTTATGAAGCAGGAACCCTGAAGGACCATCTCACTTTTAGGCAAGTTTATCAGTCATTTCTCTGTGGGTGCTGCATGTCCAGTTCACACAGCATACCATCAAGCAGTAAAGGGAAAAGCAGTTTCTTGCCCAAATGACTAACCAACTCCATAACTTCTTCCTCTTGAAGTAATTGGTGCTGCCAGGAGCAGATGTGTCTCATCTCATGAAAAGTCCTAAGTCCTTAAACATTTTAAATACCATATTTTGAAAGACTCTGAAAGATTTGAAGAATCCCTATCTAACTGAAATATATCTCTATATATCTAGAAAACCTAATTAACATGGCTACAAGCTTGACTATTATAGATGATTATCTATTAGTCTATATTTCTCAATTAAACATTACATTTTTAAATGAACTACACAATCACAATACCTTAATCAACATATGCACAGTTTAACAAAATTGACCTTAAATTTGTACCAATAAACCAAGATCCATACCAATGCAAATCTCTACAGTATATCCCCCTTTAAATATAAACATTTGTAAACAATCATTTGGGGAATTTGGGTGTAGTTCTCTCCAAACTACTTCCTGCTTTTGGTTGGGCAAAGTAATTTTTGGGGGTGTTCATGGTGACCTTTCAGGGGCTCTTGATTCATCAAACCACATTAGTCTGGTGACTAATGAGAGTCCTCAGATTCTCATCCTCTGCAGAAACAAAAGAACCTCTTTCAAAGCAACATATCCTTAGACTCAAATTCTGAAGTCAAGATACTTTTAAAGTATATATGTTGGCTACTTAGCTCCTTCACAGTCAAAAAATTCAAAGAAAACACAATAATATACATAATCCAGACTCTCTGTGTATATTCCATCTTTACGTTGATTATTATATTTTAACTCCTTTTAATCTATGACTGTACTTTTTTTTTAAAGATTTTGTTTTCTTTTTTATAAACCATTTACTTCTTTTTATAACTCCTTATACTCTTTTTCTTCTCTTTTCTAAGCCTACATACATTTTTAAACACACTGTGTCTCGTTTAGAGGTCTTCTATATCTGAATCTGTTTTATTATGTATCTGAAATTCTTTTCTGTCTTGAAGAGCTTTTAAAATGGTAAGCAGCTTAGTTGCAGCAGCTCTGGATGCTGGCTCCGCCTCTCTCCATTTTCAAAATGGTGGAGGTGCCATTACTGCCAGCTCTGGGACCACCAGGTAGGAGCCACACTCAGCACTTTAACTCTGACAATGAACATGCAGCACATAAACCCTTTTTATCTGAGTAATAGCTAAATATGCCAGGCAGAGCATTGCACGACCTGGAAATACCTCTGTGTATGGTGGCAGGAATCCACCATGCTCTCCAGCCTGTGCATGCCTAGTAGACCTGATTCCACTGCCTGCCCAGGTAGGGAGCACTGAGCTGTGGGCATCGTCTCAGCTACTCTGCTCCCAACCCCGAATGGGCACACAAGCACCTGGGCCCACAAAAGCCATTTAAGTGTTTGGCTTCCTGAAAAAAAAAAACAGAGTTTGAGCTGGCAGTATGACCCAGGAAGCAGCCGTTTGAAACCTGCACCTTTTTTTTCTGCTATTACCGCTGAGTCAGGACAACCTCTCTTAAAGAAGTTGCAGCATGCCGTCAACTGAAAACAAAAAAAAAGTGCAGCTAAACTTTGGTTTTTTTGTGTGTCTAGAGTTCCTTTTCAAGCTTTTTCAGGTTTTACATGGATATAGTCAACCATATTGGAACACCAATTTGTTGTAGAAGGCCACTTGTTCATTTCCTGGCCACTCAGATTCCTGACATAACCACACAGGAACTGTATTAATTAAATCACTGCTTGGCCCATTAGCTCTAGTTTCTTATTGACTAACTATTACATATTAATTTAACCAATTTCTAGTAATCTGTGTATTGCCATGTGGCTGTGTGGCTTACCGGGTAAAGTTCTGTCCGGTGTCTGTCTCTGGTGGGGCTGTATGGCTTCTCTCTGCCTTCTTCCCCCCAGCATTCAGTTTAGTTTTCCCCACCTAGCTCTGCTCTACCCTATCAGGCCAAGCTACTTCCTTTATTAACCAATGGTATTCACAGCATACAGATGGGAATCCCACATAACTTCAGCCTTACAATGTGGACTGAAGACCACCCATCTCCAGGAATCCTTAAAGCCTTCAGTAAGTACCAAATGGGACTGCTAAGGCAGCCAGCGCACAGACAGAGCCACTACTGGGCTCTCAGCCTCTCTAATGAGCAAACAGCCATCATCAGACTAGCTAGCTCCCATTGCATTGAATAAACTGATGTAATAAATCTCCTTTATGATAAGTATGTGTGTGTTCTATCATCTCTGCTCCTCCAGGGAACCTGGACTAATACAGATGAGATGCTGGCATGTGGAAATAGGTCAGGAATCAATAAAGAGATTCGTGAAATGGATCAATGGCAGGGCAAAAGTGGCTCAAACAGATGATCAGGGAAAATTATTATCAGGATTTATGAAACAGTCCTATTTAGAAAAAGGACAAGGGATTTCTGGCTTCCCAAGTCTCCCTTCTACTTTGTGGAGGGTCATTTTCTGTGTGTCTGCTGCCTTACCCCTGATAAAGGCCTTTCTTCAACTGTTAGAAAGAAAGAAGTGGAGTGGGGGATAAATATATGAATAGATTTTTTTTCCTTTTTTGGTATCAGAGATTGAACTCAGATGCATATAAGCACTGACATTGAACTAAATTCCCAACCCATAAATAAACATTTTAGAAACTGCATATTTATGGTCTATAAACATGAAAACAACATCCATCTCATTAGTATTTAAGTGGGCAATTGGAACAAAAATCAAATGGCACTCTACCATGGGGTGACTCATCCCAACACTCAGGGGGCTGAGGTACACATATATGCCATACAAACACAGACACACACACTCACACACATTCATATACACCTCTCACACACACACATACACACATTCATACACAGACACACACTTATAACTCACACACACACTCACACACATTCATACACACCTCACACACACATACTCATACACACATTCATATACAGACACATACACTCATAACTCACATACACACTCATACACACCTCACACACTCATAAACACTCATACACACACATTCATACACACATACATACACACAATTGTACACACACTCATATACACTCACACACACATTCATACACATCTTACACATACACACACATACTCATACACACACACTCATACACACTCACGCACACACAGAGAGACCCTATCTCCAAAGTAGCATTTTATGCCTTCCTGGTTTTATAAATATTAAAATATCTGATGCCAGAGAGCTTCCTCACATGTATTTTTAGTAGCATGGAGAATGGTACCATATTAGTTAGTACATTGTCTTTGGAACACAGTGTGACAGTGTCTAACAAAGTGGACAGGGACTATCCTGCTCTCACTGAGACACATGTATTAGAAAACACCATGCACCAAACATTGTGCAGAGCTCGGGGAGTCCTGCTGAGGAGAGGGAAGAGGAATGGTAGGGACCTGGAAGGTCAGGGACATCTCAAGAAAATCCATAGAAACCACTAGCCTGGCTCATGGGAACTCACAGAGTCTGAACCAACTACCAGGGAGCCTACATGGGACCAACCTAGGCCCTCTACATATATTGACAGTTGAGTAGCTTGGTCTATCTGCCGGACTCCTGGCAGTGGGAGCAGGGTGGTCCCTGGTACTTTGGCTGGCTCTTGGGAACCTATTCTGCAGGTTGAATGGCCTTGCCCAACCTGAATACAGAGGGAAGTGCTTAATCTTACTGCAATTTGATAAGTCATGCTTTGCTGATGGCCCTGGGAGGTGTGCCCCTCTCTGACTGAATATGGAGGAGGGATGGATTGTGGGGAGGAGGAAGGAGGTGGAGGGAGGGAGTGGGAGAAGAAGAGGGAGGAAAGGCTCAGTCAGAATGTAAAATAAATAATTAAAAAAAAAGAAAAGAAAAAATGCTGTGTAATGTGCACAAGAAGACACATTCAGAGAAATATTGCCCATGCAAGCAAAAGTAGGGGAGAATCATGGCAAGCCCTTTCCCTAAGAGTGGTAAATTATATTTTCATACTTTGGGTGTTATATACAATTAATTGTCAAGAGTAAGTAAACCAGCTGTTTATAATGAGACATGGCCAGCCTATACAGTGAGTTCCAGACCATCCCAGATTTCAATGTGCGACCCTGTCTACAAACAAACAAAGAAATGAAAGTGAAGGTAGTCTATAAAAAGGAATCTCAAAGAACAGCATTAACAGCTTGAAACAGGAAATAAAAACAAGTGATAAAAATACATATTTCATGACTGTGTTTATGATCAAATGCAACCAAAGCTGAGCAGTGTGTCTCCCGAGATTTACTCCCAGAGAGCAGTGGCATTCGGCACTCCCCTGACTGCACCGGGAACCACACTTGCCTGTTCCCTTGCTCCTGCAGTTTGAGGAACGTGAAGAGCACCCTGAAGGCAGAAGAGAAGGGGCAGCTGCCCTTCCCTGAAGATCAACAAGGTCAGGTATGTTGCTAGACAGAGGCAGAGGCAGCAGGTGGCTCTTACCTTACCCTCCTCCATCAGCTGCCAGACCTTCTCCCCCACTGCTAGCTTGTAGCAGCAGCAGGCCCTGGGCAGTGGTTGCCAGGGTTAGTACAGGTTGGCCATCACTGCCCTTCTGTGCAGGGTCTTCTCCCCAGATCCCTCAGTGTGACTCTGCTGCAATGAAAGGAAGCACTTAGAACCTTTGACAGCCTGCCTCGCCCACCCACAGTGCTGCTGGAGGGCCAGCTCTGCATTAGGGTTTTTCTTCTGCCTTTCCAGACTCTTATTGAAAGCTGTAAGTCGAATAAGCACCTCCCTCCCCTGTATCTCTCACATAGACCCTGCTCTCCTGACTATGCAATGCCAAAACCACAGTTGCAAAGGAAACGATTCTGCAGAATGCAAGGTCTGGTGCCTGTGGCAGAGGGAGGAAGGAGCAGAGCATGGAGAGGCCTACGAGGACTTCTAGTTACTGAAATGTTATTTTTCTTAAAAAGTGGATGTGGGTATGTAAGCACTCGTTTTACACATATATTTTTAATTATGCATAATAAATTTTCCCTAATACATCTTAAAATTGAAAGCTGGAAGCAAATAAAAGCATTTAGCATCTGACTTCAAATCAGAAAACCCAAGGCTTTAAGGGAAAGCCAAGATGACGCCTACACTGCTAAGGGAAGAGGGAATGGCTTCTGTCTAAGAGAAACGTGGGTTAACAGCAGGGACTTGGGCTCCGTGCACAGTGGCCAAGGGAAACTGTCACATCCACAGATGCCTGGCGTGAGGAGTGGTAACCAGTGTGACTTGGAGGGAAAGGGGGAGGACACTAAAATGAACCGTACACATTGAGTTCACCCAGGTTGGCAGATGCTGTAAGACAAAACCAATGTGGCCCCAGGTGGAGGGTCACAGGCCACCTCCAGATGCTCCTTCCTCCAGAGAGTGGGCAGTCTGTCACCTTAACCCTGGGTCTGTGAACCTGCCTCTCTGCACAGAGGCAGGCCCAGGAAGCTTCCAGTGCCTTGACCAGAGGCTGTTCTTTCTTGTGTCATCATGATATTTCCTAAAGATTTGGCCTCTGTCTGGCCTGAAATCTCTCCCATTTTTGTTTTGATTTATGAGATGTGCAGATAGATAGATAGATAGATAGATAGATAGATAGATAGATAGATAGATAGATAGATAGATATGATGGATGGATAGATGCATGGATGGATGCATAGATGAATAGACAGAAAGACAGATAGGAAGAGACACATTTCCCAGAGGGAAGCAGCAGTGTTTGTTAGACCTTTCAGTGCAGTTTGTAAAAAAAAATTAGATGAATGGAAAGGGGTCTCCAAAGGTCTCTGCAGGGGAAGCCAGGAGAGCTGGGGGAAGTGCCAGCTGGTGAGCTGATTTCAAGCATGAGCTGGGTTAGACATAGACCTCAGACTGGAAGAATGAGGGGGAAAGAGGCATTCTTGCTTGTCTCCCTGACTCCTAAGCATCAGTCTCACCATTTCTAGACCTTTACTGGTGGCCTTGAACAGGACTCCCAGAACTAGCTTCTCGATGCCAACTTCTATATCACTTAGACCTTTCCCTCAACTCCATCCTTGACAACTCAGATGAGGCATTTAATTGGCATCTTAGTGTAAGCAGAGACTGCTCGTTCCTTTCCCGGATGCCCAGACCTGAATAATCACACAGAATCTATATTAATTACAACACTGTTTGGCCTATTGCTTGGGCATCTTTCTAGCTAGCTCTTATATATTAAATTAACCCATTTTATTATTTTTATATTTAACACAAGGTTCGTGGTTTGTTACCTCCTGCTTCTTGGGCAGCTACATGGCGTCTCCTGACTCTACTCTCTTATATCTCTGTTCAGATTTCCTGCCTGACTTGCTCTACTAAGCCATTGGCTGAAACAACTTTATTCATCAGTCAATAAAAGCAACACATATACAGAAGGACATCCTGCATCATCAAGAGTCAATACATCCACATTCTAGGTCCCAACTTTATCCACATCACCCATCCCACCTGTCCCAGACCCAAACCTGCTTCTCCTACCTCCATGAGCCTTTCAAAAAAGGATCATTGCACACCAGCCACTGCTTTAACAATGGCCGTAGCATTGACTCCCCTCTCTCACCCGGACAGGTCAATCAGCACATACTTTCACTCTGCCTTAGGTGTGCGGCTCGTCAAGCTCCTTCCTTCTTTTGTGGGGATGAAATCTTATAGCCCAGGCTAGACTCTTATTTTCCCTTGTACCTGAGGATGACCGTGAACTCTTGATTTTCTACCTCTACCACCCACATGCTAAGGTATGTGCCACAACTTGTCACCTAAGTTATTCCATAAAAGATTTATTCACTTTTTGGACTTTATGGTTTTGGGGGGAGTGGGGGTGGGGTTCTTTGTTTTGTTGTTGTTGTTGCTTTGTTTTATGTCTATGAGTGTTCTGCCTACACATACATATGAGTACCGCATGCATGCAAAGGCCAGAAAAGAGCAGCCGGCTCCCTGGAGCTGGAGGTATGAACGGTTGGTGTTAGACCCCGGGCGGCCATCAGCGTGGTCAGTGTTGCCACAAACACATCTTTTGCAGCAGTCCTGAAGTCCGCGGCAGAGGAGCTCGCAGTTCCCGCAGGAGGAGCATTGTTGCCAACGACGGGCAGGGAGTGGACCCTCAGCACTCTTATAGTACGGTCTTTCTAAAGCATAGTTCAGAGCTGCCAATTATCCCAGGGGTGATGTCGGAAGGGACAGCAGAAGCAGATGTTTGCAGTTACCTTCCAGAGGACACGCTGGTGTTTATGGCAGCACTGATATTGTACAGTCAGATAGCACACCACGGATCTATAAAATAATAGGCAGTGACTCTTCTGTTCCTTCTTATGCACACTTCTCGTCTAGGAAGACGTGGCCTAAGCTGGAAGGCCCACACATGCTGGGCTATACGGAAATGACCTAGAATGAGCCCCAAACTGCAGCTCATGCAGGGATATCAAAGCTAGGAGGTCATTCTCTCACCTGGCCAGTTCTCAACAACCCAGTTCCAGACAAGGGGGAATTATCACTCCAAAACTACGAACTTTCCTTACTTGTAAAATAAAAACAATCATGTTCTCACCTCACTGTATTGACTGAAATTGAGCTCTTGTGTGTAACGTCAGATATAAACTGGGCCTTGACAAATCGCAGCCGCTATCGCTGGTGCTATTTCCCAGGTACTGGACTGGACACTGAGCCCTAGTGGTCTTGGACACCAAACACAAGGACCAAGCCTGCTCTCCCGGAATGTACCCACTGACTGTCTTCTTGTCATAGAGGACAAGCGAAACTCTTGACAAGGACTCCCAGGAAGGGCAGAAAACCTTCGGCTAGCCCACACTCAGCCCTCTAGGCACCCACTTCTCCAGAGAAGCTGACCCACGTGTGGTCACAGACAGGATACACTTGACCACATTCTGTCCCGGGCACTCTGCCAGCCTTGTCAATGCAACAACAAAGCTCTGGGATTTAGAAGAAGTTCAGAAGATCAGTCAGGGAAACAGCTTAGAAAGGAAAGGCAAACCCGGGGTTCCAGCAGAAAGTACGCATGCGTACTCAAGAACGAAGCACGGTGTCGTTGACACTTCCGAAGAAGTGCCTGCAGGAGCTGCCCCTGTCAGCCGGGGCGGAAGGAAAGTGGGGAAGGGTGGAGACCAGAGTCCTGGAAAACCCTGGGAAGTCTCACTTAGAACTTAAATGCAGTCATTAGCTCCACGTGGAGGGACATTCTGGTAAAGCAAAATACTACTATATGTGTGTATTGCGGTATTCCCGAGTTTACTAAGGACAGACACAAATCTGACGCTATGTTGTGTGACAGAAACGGTTCTTTCTTTTTCCCCCTAGCGAATGAAGTGGCCACAGGATGGCAGTACAAGGTAGGAGATAGGTTTAGCCATGCATTCTATTAATTCTTTTGGTTTTTTTGTTTGTTTGTTTGTTTTGTTTTGTTTTGAGACACAGTCTCCCTTGCCCAACACGGGCTTGGAATGAACTGTACAGCAGAGGATAACCTTGAAGTCGGAGCCTCTCCCTTCTACCTCTGAGTGCTGGGATTACAGGCATGATGTCACCAGTTTAGTTTATGTGCTGCTGGGGATTGAACCCACGGCTTTGTGCAGGCTGGGCGAACATTGTGTCAAGTGAGCCACATCCCTGAGTTTAATTCTGGAAACCACATACAACCTAGAAATCCCTAAATCATAGAATTCTTTGATTAAGCCGGGCGGTGGTGGCGCACGCCTTTAATCCCAGCGCTCGGGACGCAGAGGCAGGTGGATCTCTGTGAGTTCGAGACCAGCCTGGTCTACAAGAGCTAGTTCCAGCCCAGGCTCCAAAGCCACAGAGAAACCCTGTCTCAAAAAACCAAAAAAAAAAAAAAAAGAATTCTTTGATTAAAAGTAATTTCTGAACAGAACATGGAAATCCTTGTCCGCTAAGGATGACTGCAACTAGTGGGGGGTAGGGAGAGCCAGCAGGCTTTCCCTCTGTGAGGTGACAGCCCAGATGGAATGACAGAAGAGTAAACACTTAACTAACACACGGGCAACTACTGCCTAGGTAAGAAAGAGTGTGCAGTAAGACCAAGGAAGTAAAACTGGGCCAGCTACGCTAGTTCACACCTGTAATCTCAGCACTCCAGAAACTGAGACAGGAGGATTGCCAGGAGTAGAAGCTACATTGTAAGTGTGGGTGTGGGGTTAGCCTGGGCTATAGAGTGAGACTCTGTCTCAAACTTCTTTGCCCTAAACAAGAATGTGAATTTTGCACTGGTGGGAATTTAGGCCTGTTTTCTTGGTGCCGGAATATCTGCATAATTAGTGGGGCCCAGTCAAAAATGAAAACACAGGCTCTTCATGTTTAAAAAAAAATAAGAGGGAGAAAGAGATAAGGAAGGAAGGAAGGGAGGAAGGAAGGAAGGAAAAAAGGAAGAAGAAGAGAAAGAAGGAAGGGAAGGGAGGGAGAGAAGAAAGAAGGGAGGGAGGGAAGAAGGAAGGAAGGAAGGAAGGAAGGAAGGAAGGAAGGAAGGAAGGAAGGAAGGAAGGAAGGAAGGAAGGAAGGAAAGACATTCTTTGCAGCAGGCGCAGAGCGCACATGCAGGAGCCCAGGCGCAGGTCCTCATGAAGCCAGCCCCGCCGCTCTTCCTCTAGAACACTGACTAGCACAATTAGCACAACAGGCTTGTAACATAGATTTATGGGGTGGGGTAGAAGGAGAGAAAGGAGGGAGGAAGAACCAGCAGGTAGAACAAATGTGGCCCAGGATCTTGGGAACGAGAACCTGAACACAGGCTGGGACAGCTGCGAGGACTCCAGGAACCCCCTAATCAAGGTAAGAAGGAGACGCAGCGGAAGCCTTCCGGACGAAACAGCGGAAGCCCCCTCACACAGAGCAAGACAGACTGCTTCGCGAAAGTCCAGGGCGCACAGGCCCATGAGGAGCTACTTCGACTTGATCATTGTGAGACTACGTTTCTAAGGACGAGGGAAGCTGTCAGAATCCACCCTCATTGTTCCCTGGCACTTGTGTCTGCGGGGCTGCAGAAGCACGCGCGCACACACACACACACACACACACACACACACACACACACACACACACACACGTGGAGTCGCACTGTGGGTCCCTGAGTTATTGACTGAGTTGAAGTGAAGCAATGTGAAAAGGCCCTAGCCCCATGCAGGGAGATGTGGTGGGCAAAGAACTGTGCTTGAGAGGAAGTGCGAATCAGAGGTGGCCTTGGAATGATCCCAGGACTTGGAAGCAGCCTGGGCTAAACACGTAAAAAGCCCTGAGTTCACCCCCAGCATTGCACCAGTCAGGCATGGTGGCGCACATCTGTAATCCAGCGCTAAGGGAGTCAGAAGTTCAAAAATTCAAGGTCATCTTCAGCTATATATTAAATTTAAGGGCAGTCTGGATACATGAGACCCTATCTGAAAACTAAAAAAAAAAAAAAAAAAAAAAATTAAAGAGTAAAGGACCCAGAAAAGCAGCAATAGTTTAAGAGTGGACTGGCCATACAAAACTTTTGATTTTGATTCCTAGGCCCTGCCCTGTAAAAGGCAAGTTGTCCCTTAGCCTCCACATGAACACTTATTATGTAAAGGAGCTGTAGAGAGACAGGAGGTAGAGAGAAAGAGAGCCTTGGCCTGATTTAGGCAGGACCATGTTTATTATTCATGGCATGAGGACATCTTTGTCACCCACATGTGCAGATGACCATAATGCCTACAGAGGAGGGTAGGATGTGGCCCTCACACAGGGTCAGAAGCGATCAAACTCCATGGTGTGCGCGCACACACACATACCCCAAATCAAACATTAATTAACTTTTTAAAACGTTTAGATGCCACGCCATCTTCACATTTCACATGCTTTTCCATTTCTCCACACAGGCTGACCAGAACTCGCCCTCACCAGAAGCCCAAAAGGTGCTACCCGTGTGTCATAAGTTAAATAAACAACTTCATAACAAAAAAACAGAAAGTTGAGATGTCATTCTGACAGTGTGGATTATTAACCATTTTAGAGCGGCATGATCAAATTGCATACTTAAACACAAAACACTTTCACGCAAATAAAAATCTCTAACTGCTTCCAACCACTTTTGGAATAAAGCCCCACACGTGCCCCAAATTCCTTCTCGACTTGAGACTACAAGAGTCCTCACGTGAGGTCCTCCTGCCCAAGCTCAGCATCCTCTCAAAGCTTGTCCTTCCTCTGGGAAGGAAAGGACGTCATTCCACCTTTCTGAACTGGGAGGGAACATTCCTGTCATTTTACCCTTTGGAGGGTGAATTCCTACTCCACCCTCAGACCTCAGAAGGAAACCATCAGGGCTCCTCAGGGAGTCTTTCTCTGGACGCCCCCTGCCTCAGCCCTTCCTTTATCCCTGGAGGGATCTTTGAAGCTCTTCACCACTCAGCATCTCTGACCCCTTTCACTTTAACCTTGTGGTGCTCTGGGTTTGGTTCCTGATTGTGCTCAGGTCTCCTGAAGTACTCTAGGCTGCCTTGGAATTCACCATCCTCCTGCCTCTTCCCCTCCAGCAATGGGGTCAGATGGCCGCCACTACACCTGGCTGTATGGTAGCTAATGGGTAAGCAGCCCAGAGCAACATCCAGTAGACATGTGGCGAGAGGGACTCGGAAAGCCTATGATGCACGTGTGGAAGAGCTGAATTGGGAATTGGAAAGGCCGAGCCACAGAGCGCTTTGCAATGTAAAACAGGTGCCCGTAATTTTACATGCCCACAACTGCAGCTTATCTGGAGACCAGATTGCCTTCCCTGGGACAGCATTACCATACATTTCCTTTTAGCTAAGGCAAAGGGAAAATCCCCACCCTGAAGATGTCTGCCTCTGAGCTCCTAAAGAGTGATGAAACTCGCGTACTCAACGCCTTTTCTCTGGGAACTGCAGGAAAGACTTGGACACTAATGTTCTCAGGCAGAACATCAAAGCACCGTTCAAGGTGGGGCAGGGCTCCTTTCTCATTGAGTAGTTACCATCTCAAAAGGGTTAGAATCTTCACCTCCCGATTTAATGTCTGTCCTTGAGAGCCTTCCAGGAGTTTAGCTACTCCCTAATTGACGGAACAGCTTACGGGTACTGCTTCTCAAAGACCAGCCCTGGGGATCCCTGACTGTCTTAGCAGAGGCAGCAAGCCTGCTCAAAGAGCAGTGGGGGTGAGGGAGCAGGAAACCTTACTCAGAGCTTCAAGAAAGCTTGAAGAAAGCCTTTGTAAACTCCCCAGCGTTTGAAAACTCCACACTTAATTACCCGATCCCGTCGAGATTCCCCTCCATCCTGCCCTACCTTCTTTCCCATCATTTTGATAAAATACCCTGACAAAGCAACTCAGGGAAGAAGGGACTTGTTTTAGTCGGAAATTCTAGGCTATAGCCTATTATCGCAGGGAAGTCGGAGCAGCAGGGACTTAGAATGTGTCCACGGTCAAGACAGAGAGCGCCTGGTGTGGTGGCCCGGTGTGGCCTTCAGTCTTCACCACTGGGAGGCAGAGGCAGGGAGATCTCTAGGAAATCAAGACCAGCCTGGTCTAAATAGAGGGCTTCCAGACAGCCAAGACCACAGAGAGACCCGTCTTGAAAAGAACTAAATAAAACAACATCAAAAAGATTTTAAGAAATTTAAAAAAAATTTTTTTTTAAAGCAGAAAGAGAGGGAGGTGGAGAGAGTGGTTAAAGGTTCTTCCTGTTCCCACTGAGGACCTGAGTCCAGTTCCCAGAACCACACGGACATGGCAGCTTGCCCACCCGCCCACCCACCCAGCAGCCCACCACCAGTAGCTACAATTCCAGGGAGATCTGACAACTCTGACCTCTACAAGTGCTGCGCTCTTGTGCTCGCTCTCTCTCTCTCTCTCTCTCTCTCTCTCTCTCTCTCTCTCTCTCTCTCTCTCTCACACACACACACACACACACACACACACACACAATTTAAAAAGATATGTAATGTTTTTAAAAGAAAGAGAGACAGAGAGAGGGGGCGGGGGAGAGGGAATGAGAGCACACCCGCATTCTTACAGGCACCAGGTTGCTTTCTCCTTTCTAGACAGCCCTACACAGGTATTTCTGGTTTTCTTTCTTTGCTGCTCCTCAGTATAAATTCCTGCTTGTCACCTGGCAGTGGTGGCACATACCTTTAATCCCAGCACTTAAGAGGCAGAGACAGGTGGATCTCAGTGAGTTCGAGGCCAGTCTAGTCTACAGAACGAGTTCCAGATAGCTAGGACAGCTAGGACTGTTACACAGAGAAACCACGTCTTGCAAAAAAAAATTATTTATGTATTCATTTATTTTGTTTATCAACCTTTAATCCTTCCTTCCTCTCCTCGCCTTGATGGCTCTGTTGAAGACCCCTGAATGACTGTGGAGTCTGTAACCTGTGGCCAAACATCTTGTTAAGGAACAAGAAGGTTCCACTGTCAAACTTGAACTCTTGTCATACACCATGTCCCCCAGATCGGCTGGGTGTTGCCAGAATCAGTCAGCTCGGAAATGAATCTCTCTGGACATGTCTGTGAGGAAATGTCTAAACTAGGTTAACTGAGGAGGAGATACCCACCCTGAATGAAGCGCCATCATTCTATGAGCTGGGGTCCCCACATCATTAAAAGGAGAAAGCTAAAATAATGAAATATAATAAGGAGGTTTATTATTTGGGGGTAAGGCCTAACAGGGTGAAACCATCACCTCTCTCCCCCGCCCCCTCTCGGGCTTCCGGGCTTCCTGACTGTGGATACGGTATGGCCGGCTGCTTGTCTCAAGTCCCAATAGCCATGACTTCTCCTAGCACCTTGTACTGCATCTCAAACTGTAAGCAAAATCAGCCCTGGTGTCAGTAGAAGTGGCTTTCTCAGACTTCTGGTCAGGACAGTGAGAAAAAGTTAGTATCTGGGCCGTACCACAGTATGCGATTCATCCCTCAGGAGCCCCTCCGCGGTAGAGAGGAGGGAACAGGGATGATCTAAGAGGGCAGCCCCATTGTCTGTTCAGAGAAGAAACACAACAAAGACTGGAAATGGGCACATGCTGATCTCAGTTCTCATAAAACTGAGTCTGGGGCTAAGAGTTCAGCTCAGTGACGGAGAGCTGCGTGGTCTGAGCAAGGCCCTGGGCTCATCTCAGAAAGGCGGGGCTGGAGGTGTGGATCTCCAGCTTTTATAGTTTATACAATACAACCGCATTATGGAACTTACAACATCATTCCAAACAAAACACATTAAATTCAAATTTCTGACATCAGTTTTACACAAAAGTAACTTTGTTTTGCTGAGTCTAAGTTCCCAGATTATACCCACCCTCTCGCTAAGTGTGGCTTTCCGGTTCACAGTACATGTATGGCCCTGTCCTGCTCACTGACTCGATGGTGTCAGTAGTCACCACTTAAACTACTGCTCCAAAAAACACGCTTTCTAGGAGAAATGTTTTTTGACTTTACGTGGGCCCTTGTCTACTTCTGTTTCTCACTGTGCTGTGCTGGCCGGCTGACTCTTCGGTGCCGCACAATGAACATGTGGTGAAAGGAAACTGAGAAATGGGCAGGGAGTGGAGCAGGGGGAACCGGCTCAGCAGTTAAGAGCACCTGCTGCTCTCACAGAGGACCCAGGTCTCATTCCAACCATTGGTGACTCCAGCCCAAGCGGATCAGATGCCCGCTTCCGACCTTCACAGATGCATTCATGAGGACCAAACACTGACACATGTAAAATAAAGACAAAAAAAAAAAATCTCAAAAAGAGAAATGCAAAAGGATTCTTCAGGCATAAACACTATCTTGGGGCTACCAAATACTAACAGTGATTTCTTTAAATAAGGATAAAAATCATGATATGAACATACTACTTTTTAATATTTTATTGAAATAGCACCAAAAAATCCTTAAAATTTTTCCTATGTTAATGGGGTAGTGGGGACACAGATGACATAACCAGAACCAAGGGAAAGCCTGAATAAAAGCTATAGCTTCCTTGGCTTTTAGTTGCTGGCTTTTATTTTCAATTTTAGTGGTCGCATGGCTAAGTGATGTAGTTCCATTAGCTTTGCTATCAATAACATCTCTGCGATGTGGGTCGCCATGGTAACAGTTGCCCAAGATGCTTCTCATAAACTTGGAGGTAAGTGAAGCCAGCTGAAGCCATCCACCTTTTATCTGAGCCTGCATCCATTTGCCATGGGTGCCTTTTGACGCCAGATGGCAAAAGCTCTCTCCTTGGAACACGCTGATGACATTTTTCTAAAGGCTAAGGAACATTCTCAAGTTTAATTACAAACCTGGTTCCCATTTCCTGTTATCCTATTACTTTTCCTCAAGCCCTGGACCTTTCCATTTCATTCTCACTATGGCTTCTCAGTAGGCTGCCTTCAACCACATGACCCCCTCCTCCTCGGTGCTGAGATTTGCTCTGCTTCATCATCCCTGTGCACCCCTCAACTCTCTCCTCGAAGCATGTTTGAGACCCTTTCTCTGGCTCTAAGGTCCCCTCTCTCATTGGCAAAACCTATTGTTTCTGTAATTAGCATACTGAGGGACGTGTAAAATGAGCCTGATTCAGTACAGCAGTCACGAGGCAGAGCACAGCTCACGGAGGAGTCTGGGAGGCCCAGTGCAAAAGCTGCGGAATTATCATATGAAAGGCACATGCTAATGGGAGGTGGGAGGCTGGAATCATGCACACACATCCCAGACCTGAGCCAACTAAATCAAGCCCCTGGTACAAGAGCACAGGCGTTACCCAGTGTCTGGAGGTGACCTGTGGCTCATTATAACACTAAAGTACAAACCCTGGGTAGAGATTGTACTATGCTAATGAGATATGTGACACATGTTGTCCATAGAACCACGCATCAGAGAGCTGGACCCAGAAAGACTGCACTATGCAAATGACCCGGAAGTCTTCACCAAGGAATGTAACCCTGCCCCTATCCTTTGTTTGGGTGTGGTCCCTTAGTTTCCCACACTTTCCCCTGCTCCAGCCTGCTACCTCCTTTGGAAAAATCTTTTTCTAATAAACTGCCGCCTCCTCCTAAGACCATCCCTGTGTCTGCTCCAGTACACAAGAACCTCTCCAGATGTGCCCACAAAACCCCAGTACCTGCCGCTATCAGTCACACTAAACATCCATCAAATATTTATCACTATTTATGGCCAACACTTAAACTTCCTGCTAGATTTTTTTAAGCTATCCAGTGCAATAGGACACACCGACACACCGACTGCTCATGGCCACAGTACCCAGCACCCCCAGCCTGAAATATCATATTCTAAACCTCCCTCCTTCCTACACTCCCAGCCTCTGGTAACCACCATTCTGTGGCCTCTTCAGATTTTCCATATGATGAGGTCATCAGTGCTAGGCTTCTGGTGCCTGGCTTATTTCATTTGGCAAAATGGCTTCCAAGTTCATACATGTTGTCATGACAACAGCCTTTCATTCTCCTTGTAGTTGAACAGTATCCAGTGGTTTATACGTACTTTTTCTAAAAAATCCATTCATCAGTCAACAGGCAGGTTGTTCCCATTCTTGGTTTCTGTGAATAAGGCTTTAATAAACATGGGAGAGCAGATGCCTCTTCAACATACGGACCTCATTCCTATTGGCTATAAAAACCCAGGAGTGGAACTCCGTGTGGTTCTATAGCACTGTGAGGCACTAAGGGCTCGCTCTCATCCACATTCTCACAGCACCCACTGTCTCTGCTCCTTTCGGTACTGCTCTTTCTTCCGGGAGCACAGCAACAGCTCCCTGTAGCTTTGTTTTCCATTTATCTGATCGTAATGTTGTGTGGAGCATTTTTAAGGAGTTTTTGGTTCTGTGCACATGTATGTGCATGTGTGAGTTCCTGTGAAATCCAGAAGAGGGTATCAGTGAGTTACCCAGTGTGGATGCTGGAAACCAAATTCAGGTCCTCTGCACAAGCCGTTTCCAGCCCGCAAGTGTTCAATTCATAGTTTTTAAAATGTTTCAATTGCCGGGCAGTGGTGGCGCACGCCTTTAATCCCAGCACTCGGGAGGCAGAGGCAGGCGGATCTTTGTGAGTTCGAGACCAGCCTGGTCTACAAGAGCTAGTTCCAGGACAGGCTCCAAAGCCACAGAGAAACCCTGTCTCGAAAAAGCAAAAAAAATAAAATAAATGTTCCAATTGAGACAAAACGATGTCTCAGTGGTTAAGGATGTTCGCTGTGCAGCCATGAAGTCCTAAGTTTGGATCCCAGCACTCATATAATGACCGAGGTGTGGTCTTGTCTTTGCCTACAATCCCAGCACTAGAGCATGCAGACTGCTGGGCCTTACTGGTGGCCAGGTTCACAAATAACGTGAGCTTCGGGTTCATGTTAGAGGGGGAGACCCTGCCTCAGAGAAATTAAGCTGAGGGTGATAGAAAAGGATACCAGACACAGTCCTCTGACCTCTGTATAGTGTGTGTGTGTGTGTGTATGTGTAATGTATGTGGTATGTTTGTGTGGTGTATGTATGTGTAATGTGTGTGTGTATGGTGTGTGTGTGGTGTATGTGGGGAATGTATGTGGTGTGTGTGTAATGTGTGTTTTGTGGTATGTGTGTTTGTGTAGTGTGTGTGTGCTTGTGTGGTGTGTGTAATGTGTGCGTACATGCACATGTGCATATGTGTGTGGTGTTTGTGTGTGTGTAATGTGTATGTGTATGGTGTGTGTGTTTGTGTGGTGTGGGGGGTGTATGTGGGGGGGTGTTTGTGTGGTGTGTGTGTAATGTGTGTTTGTGTAGTTGTGTGTGTGTGGAGTGGGGGGTGTTTGTGTGGTGTGTGTAATGTGTGTATGCACATGCGCACATGTGTGTATGGTGTTTGTGTGTGTACACTCAACAGAATTGGGTACTAGTGTTTTGAGAAAATGACTATATAGGTCTATTTGTGTATGTGTGAGATGCTGGGGATCCAATCTAAAACTTTCCTCATACTAGGCAAGTACTCTATGAACTAAACTACTTGCATACTCAGCTCTATAGACTTTATTATCTATTTTTCTAATATCAGTTCTTCTGGTAATGAACACAGAATGCCTCTGTACTGCTCTGCATGTCCTCTACAATTTCTTTCACCAATATTTTATATTTTTCATTCAAGTTTTTCATCTTTCAGATTCAATTTATTTCTTTTTTTTTTTTTTTTTTTTGGTTTTTCGAGACAGGGTTTCTCTGTGGCTTTGGAGCCTGTCCTGGAACTAGCTCTTGTAGACCAGGCTGGTCTCGAACTCACA
>JAQHUG010000074.1:7722188-7760172 GCA_028555095.1 Dicrostonyx torquatus
GAAAATGGATGGAACTAGAAAACATTATTTTGAGTGAGGTAACCCAGACACAGAAAGACAGTTGTCACATGTACTCACTCATAGGTGGCTCTTAAACATAAAACAAAGAAAACCAGCCTACAAACCATAGTCATAGAAAAATTAGACAACAATGAGGACACTAAGACTTACATAGACCTAATATACATGGGAAAGTATAAAAAGACAAGATCTCCTGAGTAAATTGGGAGCATAGATGAACCCGACCCGCGGGTCCAGTTATTCGGGGTCCGAAGAGGCTCCTACCTGAAAATCATGGGCGAGAGAAAAGAAGACCAAGCGAAATCTCTCTTGTCAAGGTCTCACTTTATTAGGGAACAAAGCCAAGTATATATAGCCCAGAAATGTGGAGCTGGTGGAGGTGGAGGCAGGGAGCAGGAACTGGGGGTAATAAACACCTAGTTAGCTAACTAGCATACCTGTGCAAACATTCTTTTGTGGATAGCTAATTAAGGAAGAGGGGAATCTCTGTAAACCTCCTGGAGGCAATGGCTTTCCTTATCTTTGTAAGCTTCCTAGAGTCAAAAGTCCTAGCTGGCTCTGTTAAACATTCTAAGTTAAAGGCCTTTGATGACCTTCTGTAATTATTAGGGCAAATGGTCCCTGACACATAGGGACATTGGGGGACGGTTGAAGGGGGGAGGGGAGAGGCAGGGAGGGGAACAGAAAAAAATGTAGAGCCAAATAAATATCAATAAAGGAAAAAAAATCCGGTGGAGGGGCTGGAGAGATGGCTCAGAGGCTGCTCTTCCAGAGGTCCCGAGTTCAATTCCCAGCAACCACATGGTGGCTCACAACCTCCTTGCCAGCAGTACATTGTATGCTTAATAAATAAATCTTTGGAAAAACAATCCGGTGGAAAAAGATTGTGTAAGGCGTGCAACATATACACAAGCACTGGTGTACACTGGTCTCTGTATACAAGCACACACACACGTCCATGCACTTACAAGTGTGTGCACAAATACAAAAGAAATCAAAATTAATTGAATATTTGAGAGATTTGGACAAAAAGGAAATGAAAAGAGTCTAATTAATATAATCCTAAGACTCAAACACTTTCAGGAAAGAAAAGGACTCCCCCACATGCTCTTTCCAAGTTTGGAAGCTTCTCTTCCTGCCCTGGTGCCCTTTGTGTCTGCTCAACACAACACCCTTGTCCTGCTCTCGCTCTTCCAAGTCTGTCACACAGGGTTAAAAGTCTTAAGTGAATAGTGTCTCTCCTGTGAGGAGAGAAGTTTGGGAATGCATTGTTCAATCTCTTCCGACGTGGATTATGTCAGTGGAGTAAGTTTCATGCCCCAGCTTGGTTTTGCGCTGTTGTTCCAGCCCAGCTGCAAAGGGTTCTCCATTGAGGTCACGCCCGTCAATCTGGGAACTGCAAAGATTCAAGTCAAAACAGCCTCAAGAAAGAGGAGGATTTCTTTAGCACGTTCATATGTGGATTCACGTGGAATTTGTGCTAGTAAAACACACAGTCAAGCTTTTGACAAATGCTCCGAAGAATGCGTACATATTCGGGTATTTTCTTGGTGTGAGTGTTCCAAAAGGAAAATGGGGGGAAGCAGAGCAAAAAAGGAAAAGCACGAGAAAGTTTCAGTTGTCTTGCTAACATTTTTGAGACGGAGCAAACACAGGCTGAACATCAAGCCGCTGCCCTAACCCCAGCCTCAGAGCTGACAAAGTCACCAAGGCTAGTATGTTTCCATCTGCAAGATCCTGGAGTGTGACTGAGCACAGAAGCACTGTGAATGCTGGTGAGCACCTGTAACCTAGCACTCGGGAGGTGGAGTCAAGGGTACCAGGAGACCAAGGCTATCCTTGGCTACATAGCAGATTAGAGACCAACACTGGCTATAGGAGATTCTGTCTCTCAGAGCAACAATGAAAATGAGTGAAGAAGCGTTAAGGACGTATATCTGAGATCATGGCGAGAGGGGAGCGGCACAAACAAATTACAGAGACATTATCCTTTGCAGCGTGACGGCAGCTATTCTCTCCAGGCTTATAAGATTTTAATCTCCCCACACCTCTGCTATTGCTATTTACATTCATTCATTCACGTGTGTGCACATATGTCATAGTGGGTGTGTAGAGGCCAAAGAATAACCTGCTAGAGTTGGTTCTCTCCCTCCACCATGTGAGTTCTGGGGATAGAACCGCGTCATCATGTCTAGTCACAGTGCTATTACCTGCTGAACCATCTCTCCAGTACTGACAAGCTTGGTTTTTTTTCTTAATAATATTTATTTATTTGTATGTGCATGCATGCCATGGTACACATGTGGAGGGAGAGAACAAGTCACAGGATGGTTCTGTCTTTCTACAGCTGTAGGGAAAGAACTCAAGTGTCCAGGTTTGGTGAGAAGCACCCTTTCCCCCAATCCATCTTGACGGTCCCTCCACTGTTATCTAAAGGTAAGAGAGCATGTAATTTTTTGTGTGTGAAGTTTTCTTAGGATCAAATGTTAGTTAATGCATGCATATGTGATATCTTTCGGGTACTCCCCTGGTGCACTGGCCTCTAGAGATATTTCTGTAGTTTACAAAGAAGGCCTTCAGCAAGCTGAATTTTCACAGTAAGAAAAAGGGAGACAGTGGCCATCGCGCCTTCTCCATGCTCCCTGGATCTTGAGTGTACACCCATGCCTATTCTAACCAGGCCTAAGATAACGATACGAAATCACCATCCAAACACACACTCTTGTTCTGTGAGATTCACATGCACCTCCACAACACCTTTACTTCCCACACCTTTACGTGAGCACACAGATAACAATTCTGTTTGTACTATTTGTAAAACCCTTGGCTTAAAGGAGTCTTCCTTGGCCGAGTGCAAAAGGATGGCCAGCCTCCCTAGTGTGTCCCGGAGCCACATTTGGCCGGTCCTGGACTGAATGTGCTGTCAATCATTTACAAGGCACCAGGATGCAGGAAAAAGGTGTTATCTGCTCAAGGCCTGATCCACAGCTTAAATGCCTGGCAGGCTCCTCATATACTCCACTGGAAAACACAGGCACAGAACTGCAAGGGCAGCTCAGCCTTCTGGTTGGGAAGTTAAAACAGGGCATCTCATCACCATAGTTACAGCCATTCTGTCAGTAGTTGTGAGCTCTTGTGAACCCAGAAGATCAGTTAAGAGGCCAGCAGGGACGGTAAACTGCTGTCCACTGACAGCTGACAGCCACGAAGGCTTGCTGTGGCCCTAGAAGCTTCGACACATATCCTTTCAGATGACAGGCCTACACTGGGAGGGAGCGTTTTAAATGTGTTCTTCCATGTGCAAAATTAGGAAATACAATGTGAACTTGAACTTATTTTAAAAATCAACTGGAAAACGCAAACACTGGGCCTGCAAGAGGACTTTGCAGGTAAAGGCGCTTGACTCCTGGGGCCCACGTGTTGAAAGAAAAGAACAAAATCCCCAAAGCTGCTCTCTCTGCTCCACACACATACACAATGAATAAACAAATAAATAAAATTCTAAAACTTGAATGTATCTTTGGAAAGATACAATACTTATAAGTACATATTATGGTATAAGTTACATTAATACTCACATTAAATAAATAAATTAGATTTAAGGTTATAAGAATTAGGACTAGAAAGATGGCTCAGGCCAGGTGATGGTGGCGCACGCCTTTAATCCCAGCACTCAGGACGCAGAAGCAGGCGAATCTCTGTGAGTTCAAAGCCAGCCTGGTGTACAGAGCTAGCTCCAGGAAAGCCAGAGGTGTTATACAGATAAACCCTGTATTGAAAAAAAGGAAAAAGGAAACACAAACAAAAAAGATGGCTTAGTAGATCATCCACTTGCCACACAATCATGGATTCAGGATCCCCAGAATCCACATAAATGTCAAATGGGCATGATGCCTCTTATAAGCCTTGCCCTTGGGATGCTGTGACAGAGGGTCCCTGAAGTAAGTCAATAGATTAGTCATATCAGCAAGCTTTGGATTCAGCTGAGGGGCTCTGACTCAATGAATATAACAGCGAGCAATCAAGAAAGTCCCCAGGTGTATTCAAACCGCCACACATGTATTTACATATACTTACAAGCTCCAACATCCTTGCAATCATGGTTACACACAAGCATGCGTATGACACACACACACAATATATCAATTTTTAAAAATTAAAATAAAGTTGCAAGCAATAAAATGTATAGCCTAAAATACATAGAATACAGATGAATGCATGTATGTAGATTCAGTGCCTTCTATGTGATAGACATAATGTTTGCAGATGTCATAGGTGATAAAACACCTTCATATTCAAATCACTCAACAGCCAATCAGAAATCTCCCCCAGTTTGTGTGTCATGTGTATCTGTCTCTGTATCTTTGTCTGTGTGTGTGTGTGTGTGTCTCTGTCCCTGTATCTGTCGCTGTCTCTGTCTCTCTCTGTTTTGCTTTGCTTTTGTTGCTTTTTGAGACAGGCTCTCACACTGTATGTAGCTCAGGCTGGCTTTGAACTCATGACCATCCTCCTTCCTCAGCCTTTCCAGTACTGGATTTACAAGTGTGACCCATCATGCCTGATCAGAAACTTCTAAAAAAAAAAATGAATAAAGAACTTCTAAGTAATAAGTGCTATGTGAATGTTATACGTGAATAGTTATGAAACCCCAAAGGAAATAATTGCCTGGAGGAATCTGGGGTTTGGTCAGAGGTGAGGGCTATCCCGGCCCCTGACAGTCCATGGAGAAAGCACCTGTGCATACCCCTGCAACGAAAGGGCATCTCTGGGGTGCCGTGAGGTACAGAGGCCATGGACGTAGGAGATGCTGGGTCCTGGGCCGCAGGGGCAGAAGAGGGAATCGGGAGGCAGACTGGACTTTGTAGGCACGAAGGAGCCAGTGGGATTCCAGACAGAAAGCAAGACTGTCAGTTTTGATCACAATTGTCTCTCTAGAGAACATACAAAAATAGAAACCCACCCCAGGACGGGAGGGGCATGCTGCAGCAACGAAGCAGCCTTTGTGTTCAATGTACTTTTCTTCTCCTTAATATGTATTCATTTTTTAAATTCCTGAAAATCCAGGTTAGTTTTTTTTGTTATGCTTTTGTTTCTAGCTGTTTTGTGGACAGAAAAGACATGCCAGGTGATAATGATGAATACTGTCTTATGAGAGACCTAAGTTTAATTACTCCGTTTTATAAGCATCTGAATTGTAGCTGGATATTCAGCTCAGTTAGTAGAGTGATTGCCTGGCACACGCGAGGTCACAGGTCCAGTCTCCTGCATCAGTTAAACTGAGTGCGAGGGTTCACATGTCTGATCCTGGTATTAGGCAGGAAGATCCATTTAGGGTCATCCTCAGCTACCTATGGAGGTCAAAGCCAGCCTGATGTATGTGAGACCCTCCTCCAACGAAAGGAGCACTCAAGATTCTAAGACGGTTTTATTTGGCTCTCATGCTCGTTACATTTCAGAAACCTGCAACCTCCCTGTAGGGAGAAGTCAGTCTTTTACTCCCAAGCAGAACAAATATCTATAGAACTGCCTTAGAAATAAATTAATTCAAGTACTTATAATGTATTCTGGTGGGAGGGGTGGAAAGGAGAAATAACACGACCAAGAAAAGGGGTGGGGGGACAAAAGGAAAGTCAGGGAAAGCTGAAGCTGTACTGCGTGGTGTTCCCTGGGTAACGGGACATCTTTCTCAGCGACCTTGCACTGATGAGTCAGAGAACCTAGACAGTACTGAATCCCAGCAGCATCCTCATGAGTCAGCTATGACTACAGCCACAGCGGCTCCCGTTAGCCAGGACAGCTGAGGGGGCGAAAGGAGCTCTCAAGAATGACAAGGGTCCCCTCTACTCACAGCTCTGGGGTGACATCCTGCATCCTGCTAATTTGAGAGAGGGCTATTACATTTTATTTGGAAAAAGAGATTCAGATCCTAACATCTTTAGGTACCATGCTAAGAAAGACACATTCCACACCCTGTGGCAAAATAAGCCCCTCCTTTTCTTGTTTGGCAGAAGTAGCAACAGACCTAGGGGAGATAAGTTATATTCCTAAAAACCACACAGCTAATAAGTGACTCAATTAGAACTGGATACCAGGAAGTTTTGGGGGAGCAGATATCTGAGTGTGTGTGCGTGCGCGCATGTATCTGAGTACGCTTACCAGTGTGGACATGTGTAGAAGCTGGAGGTCAGTGTGAAGAGTCTTCCTCTGTTACTCTCCACTTCACTTTTAGAGTCAGGATCCCTCAGCAAACCTCCACTATCCTGCCTAGTCAAGGAGTGTCCACAGTCCCCTGTCTCTACAGCCCATCATCACTGGGGTTAAGCTTACGCCAACAGAAAACTACCTATGCTGCGGTTTTCTCTCTCAACAATATTCACAAGAATGGTGCGACTCCAACTTCACTGCTTCACCCACTCATTTGATGCAAATATTGTTTAAATAAATAGCTTTAGGGTGGGAACTGATATTCCACATTGCCCACCAACCAGCTCCTAGATGATAAGATTCTGTCCTCCACAACATCATGATCAGCGAAGCTGTAATGAGCAATATCCCTGCAGCTGTGAGTCCTGTGGATGTGGGATCAAAGCCCTCCACCTTGAGGGCTGGATTATAGTACGTGCCATAACTGTCTTTGTGGTATTGTGGGTAGAACCCAGGGCCTGCCTCTTGCATGCACTCTACCAACTGGTTATGTCCCCAACCCTATTTTTATCTTTGTGACTCACCCCCAGGTGTGTGTGTGTGTGTGTGTGTGTGTGTGTGTGTGTGTGTGTGTGTGTGCAAGTGCACACATACCGCTGCCAATCAGAGAAAGTCAAAAGACAACTCTCACGAGTTTTCTTCTACATTGTGGGATGGAACTCAGGTCATTGGGCCTGCCTATAGCACCTCTACCTACCGAGCCACCTTGCTGGCCCCAGTCCTCTTTTTAGTAAAAGAAAAACCTGATCATAGTAGCTTACATCTGTAATCCCAGTAATCTGGAGGCTGAAATAAAAGGCCTGCCACAAGTTCAAGGGCGGAGTGGGCTACAGAATGAGACCTTGTTTCAACACCCAAACAACCGGGCAAAGAAGAAGCATGCTGTGCAAGAAGGCAGCAGCGTGCTGGCTTGACCTGAGCAAGGACCGGGAAGGCTCTGAAAACCTGCTGCTTTCCTGTCCGTGCTCCATGCGCACATGCTGGTCTGTATTTAACTGCAGCGGAATTGTAACAGGACCTCAATTCTGACAGGCGCTGATTAGATCACTGCGGGCTGCGTATGAAGCTCTGGGCAGGCATATGGTCTGGCTTGCTGGGAGCATATACCAGAGGCCAAAGCAGAGGGGGAAATGAGAGGGGAAAACAACAAGCACCCATTTTTCTGCCTTAGAAGCAGTTTTTCCGTAACACATGCCACACAACAGCGTCTAAGAATAAAACGTCTCTTTTCAATCCGCAAAGGATGAAAAGGGGCTTCGAGGACGGCGCTGCAGAGCCCACAATTATTCTTGAACAAAACTAACACATTCAGTCGGTATTTGGTTTTAATTTAGCCTGTTGCCAAGGAAACATCAATATCCGAGTATATTCAAAGCAAATCTTTCTTCTTTCGTGGTTTTGAAGGGATTGTTTACTGAAGGAGCAGCCATCAAGTGACTCCAGCAGACAGGCTTAACACCACTCACTAGATGAATCCGTTGGGTCTCCCTGTGCCTTAGTTTCCTTAACAGATAACATCACATAATTTTCCGGCTGTAGTCCAGAGTAGATCATTATTACTAGGACCTGCTCCCTTTAATTAGCATATGGTTTGACATCTCATTGGATATGGTGAGAAACCCATGGATTTAAACCGAATCTCCTGATTCTGCATAATGCATTAGAAAGGAATGCAGCAAGGACCCCCTATTCATAGGTGGCGTGTTGTCACGTGCCTGCAGTGCCAGCTGTTGGGAGGTGGAGGCAGAAGGATCAGAAGTTCACGGGCAGCCAGACCTACATGAGACTCCTATCCTAACAATAAAAGAGAGCCTCATTTTCTCCTTCAGCAGCGCAAACATACCAGTTAGCATGCTGAAATGAGCTGATAAAAACTGAGGCACAGGAAGACTTTTTTGGGAACCTGTCTTGGGCTGGCAAGATGAGCCCTTGAGTAAAGGCACTGGTGGCTTTGACCACTGGGCTTCACTTCCTGTAACCCCCCATGATACAAGTAGGGAACTAACTCCCGCGGGCTGTTCTCTGACCTCCACACAAATGCTGCGGCATCGAGGACACACACACATAATACAAAAATGTAAATATGTTTTTTACAAACCAAAACTGAGGTCAGCACACCTAATGCTCTGTCATCAGTCATCGGGGACACGGGTGCCGAGAGCAGAGGCAGAATATGTGTGATGGTACACACTTATCGTTCCAACCTTCCTGAGTAAGGGCAGGGCCTGATGAGAATTTTAACATCATCCTCAGCTACAGAGGGAGCTTATGAGATCCTGTCCCAAAGGGCACAAAGGGGAAAGATGGCTCTGCAGTTAAAAGCACAGAGGACCAGAATCCAGTTTTCAGTACCAATGTCTTACAAACACCTGGAACTCTGGCTCCTGGGCATCCAATGCCCTTTCCTGACTTCCTTGGCAAGGGCACATGAGTGGCGTGCATTCACACATGCACATAACACGTAAGTAACCATAATAAAAACCTTTTAAAGGGAAAGAAAAGAAACATCCCTTTCAGCTTCATAGCTTGTTAGACTTAATTTCATATAACCCTTTAGGACAGTATGCAACGTTGGGAAGACTTATAGTAACTTTCTAAAACACATTTACTCCAAGGTTTAGTCGTTGTATCTAAGCACATGCCAAGCCACTTCCTCCCCAACCACCTGCATGCTTCTTTCGTTATTATTTTGTGGTAGTTGTGGAGCATGCTCAGATCTTGGTGAGACTCTGGGTCTCAAAGAACAACTTGAGGGAGTTCGATCTTGCCTTTCACCACGTGAGACGAGGCATTCAGACGCCTTAGGTCCCTCACCTGCTGGCCTATCTCGGTCCCCGTATTTCTGATGCCGATTACTAAATACAACCCATGGCTTGGCCCCATTTCAGACAGTACACTCAAACACTGGGCAGTCTGAATTTTCTAGAATACATGCCAACAGCGAGACAGTTCGCAGCTACGAGCAAAATATGAAAGTCAAGTATAGATCATGAGTTGCCACGGTGACCCTGGGTGGGTCCTGTGGCCATGCCCACCAATTGGAGTTGCAGTGGCATCCCACAGGTGACGGAGATAGGAAAATCAATGTGTCGGATACATTCTGATTACACTCACTCCCGGCCCAGCTTCCCACGCGCAGCCTTTCCATGACAGTTGATGTGAGAACAAACAAGACCGGGAAGAAATCAAAATGAGAATGATCCCAGCCAAGTGGAACCAAGATGCCTTATTTGGAGCATGCTTGCAAGGGGCCTCTGCTCGTGAGAGTTAAATGCCAGTAACATTTAAACTTGATTTATCTACTTCCCTGTGAGTCTGCCTCTGACAAAAAAGGGAGTACTTTCCCGTGCCTGACAGCCTCCGCACAACCTCCTCAGTGTGAAAATTCAGACTGCCCAGCGCTACGCAGTGTTTGTGTGAACTGTGCTGTGTGTGGTTTTTAAGCCTTAGGGGGCGCGTGCAAGTATGTTCTCCTGCAGCCTTGGGAGAACAGATGAAGTTCAGGGCAGAGAAAGTTCAGAACTTTCTCTGCTTTCTTTGGCATGGGGGCTCATGCAGAAGTGCTGAGGTTAGCTCAGTGGAAGAGTGCTTCCCTAGTGGAGGTGAGGCCTTGCATCCCAGCCCCCACACTGCCAGAGAAAGCAAACAAACACTATGAGAGGCCGAAGTCTCATGAAGAGTAGAGTATGCTGTGTCATGCTGCCTAGCAATGAATTGAACCCTGAGCCAAGAATCTACAAGGTGGAGTCTTTAGATAATTTGCAAAAGTCAGTCACCAAAGATTTACTCTTCAAGGTATTGGCAGATAATCCTTGATGCCAAAAAAAAAAAAAAAGAAAGAAAAAAAGAAAAGAACCAAAGCGTCAGAGCAGCTAAATGAGGGGTCTGGGGATCTGGGGACACCCAGATGCCAGCCACCATGGTCTTGCGGGAGCCTAGAGGAAGGGGCAAGGACAAAGGGCAGCCACAGGATGTCTCTGAGCCAACCAAACACGTGCCAGTTTATTGCCACCCTCTTGCTCTCTGGATGTCCTGCCTTTCTCCCACTTGGATTCTGTTGGCAGTTACACCATAGGGCAAGGAGGGAAGGAGCTTCCAATACAGCAGGACCCCAACCCATCACAGGCTAGCACTTAAGGGAGAGTTCTCTTTCCGTCTTAGTGGGCTGGTGAGTCACGCCATGCTTTGTACCTAAGTACTATCATAGGAAAGTCAAACGTCAATGGCTGGGGATGTTGCTCCATTGTTAGAGTAATTACCTGATATGCAAGACATATGCATAAAACTGGGTATGGCTGGGCACACCTAGCACCCCAGCACTCAGTAGGTGGAGACAGGAGGGACATCAGTTCCAGATCATCCCTAGCTAGACAATGAGTTGAAAGTCATCCTGTGATACATGAGACTCTGTCTCAAAAAAAAAAAAAAATCAGAAAAACAAACAAAAAAGTGAAGGTTGGTCATAGATAAGTCTGTATGTGGTCTAAGTATACATAAGCTTTTCAATTATTTCAATTATTTTATTGCTTTATTTAAGCAAGAAAGAACTGATAGTAAAGATATATTAGCACCCCAAATAAAGTCAATATCAAAAGGGGTCAAATATGCATACACCTGTAATCCCAGCACTTATAAAGCATAGGTAAGAGGATTCTTCAAGCTTGAGGCCAGCCTCAACAACATAAGTGACTTCTAGACAAGCCTAGGACTATGTTTAAAAAAAAACAAAAAAACCATTAGATCAGGCACACTGTCTCAGTGGGTGGGCCAACCCCTCGCAGTCCTGACTTCCTTGCTCATCTTCTCCCTCCTTCTGCTCTTCAACTGGACTTTGGGAGCTCAGTCCAGTGCTCCGATGTGGGTCTCTGTCTCTATCTCCATCCATCACCAGACAAAGGTTCTATGGTGATATTCAATATATTCATCAGTGTGACTATGGGACAAGGCCAGTTCAGATACCCTCTCCTCTGCTGCCCAAGGACCTAGCTGGGGACATCCCTGTAGACACCTGGGAACCCCTCTAGAGCCAAGTCTCTTGCTAACCCTAAAATGGCTCCCTTAATTAAGATATCTTCTTCCCTGTTCCCATATCCACCCTTCCTCCATCTCAACCATCCCACTCCCCCAAGTTCTTCCCAATCCTCCCCTTCTCTCTTCTCTCTTCCCCTCTCCCCTTCCTCCTACCCCACCCCCACCCCTATGCTCTCAACTTTTGCCTGGTGATCTTGTCTGCTTCCAATTTCTAGGAGGATCTATATATGTTTTTCTTTGGGTTCACCTTATTATTTAGCTTCTCTAGGATTGTGAGCTATAGGCATAATGTCCTTTGTTTATGGTTAGGGTCCACTAATGAGTGAGTACATACCATACTCATCTTTTTGGGTTTGGGATATCTCACTAAGGATAGAGTTTTCTATTTCCATCCATTTGCATGCAAAATTCAAGATGTCATTGTTTTTTACCGCTGAGTAGTATTCTAATGTGTATATATTCCACACTTTCTTTATCCATTCTTCCATTGAGGGGCACCTAGGTTGTTTCCAGGTTCTGGCTATTACAAATAATGCTGCTATGAACATAGTTGAACAAATCCTTTTGTAGTATGATTGGGCATCTCTTGGGTATATTCCCAAGAGTGGTATTGCTGGATCTTGAAGTAGGTTGACTCTCAATTTTCTGAGAAACCACCACACTGATTTCCAAAGTGGTTGCACAAGTTTGCATTCCCATCAGCAATGGAGGAGTGTTCCCCTTACTCCACATCTTCTCCAGCATAGGTTATCATTGGTGTTTTTTATTTTAGCCATTCTGACAGGTGTAAGATGGTATCTCAAAGTTGTTTTGATTTGCATTTCCCTAATCTCTAAGGAAGTTGAACATGACTTTAAGTATCTTTTGGCCATTTGAACTTCTTCTGTTGAGAATTCTCTGTTTAGTTCAGTACCCCATTTTTCAGTTGGGTTATTTAGAATTTCAATGTCTAGTTTCTTGAGTTCTTTATATATTTTGGAGATCAGACCTTTGTCTGCTGTGGGGTTGGTGAAGATCTTCTCCCATTCAGTAGGTTGCCTTTTTGTCTTAATGACTGTGTCCTTTGCTTCTGAAGCTTCTGAAGCTCTCAGTTTCAGGAGGTCCCACACGAGGGGTTGGTCCACCCACTGAGACAGTGTGCCTCGTCTAATGGGAGCTCACCAAAGCAAGCTGGACTGGGACTGAACGAGCATGTGATCAAACTGGACTCTCTGAATGTGGCTGACAATGGGAGCTGACTGAGAAGCCAATGATAATGGCACTGGGATTTATCTCTACTGCATGTACTGGCTTTTTTGGATCCTAGTCTGTTTGGATGCACACCTTCCCAGGCCTGGATGGAGTGGGGGAGGCCTTGGACTTCCCGCAGGGCAGAGTACCCTGCCCTCTCTTAGGACTGGAGGGAGATGAGGGAGGGTGAGTGGGGGAGCAAGAGGGAAATGGGAGGAGGGGAGGAAGTGGAAATTTTGAATGGTATTATTTATAAAGCAATAAAAATTTTAAAAAAAAATACCAAGCAACAAAAAACAGGATTGGGCGTGATAGTTTATACCTTAATCTCACCACTCAGGAGGCAGAGAAAGACTATCTCTATAAATTTGAGGCTAACCTGGTGTACATAGAAGTCCTAGTCCAGCCAGGGCTACATAGTAAAAATCCTGTCTCAGAAAAATAAGTAAGTAAATCAATGTAGGCCTGGGCCACACAGTGAGATCCTGATTCAAAACAAACACACAATCCACTTTGTCACTGGCTTTGTGACCCTGTGCATATCATGTGACCCTCTATACCTTTTCACATACCTGCAAATGGAGGTGATGACACCACCCACCTCATAAGATTTTTATTGCTAGAAGATGCTAAAATTTGGGGGGAGGCAGGTGTTGAGACAGTGTCTCATAGAGTGCACTGGCCTCAAACTTGCTATGTGGCTGAGAATGATCTTGAACTCCTGATCCTCCACTTCCAACTGCCCAAGTACTGAGGTTACAGTTGTGGTCTGTCACCCTGGGCTACTTAGGAAGTGGTTAGGAAAATGTCCTGTGTATGGAAGGAGTTTGGTAAATGTTCCACTCTTGTACTTTATTATTTTCCCCTTTTTAGAATTTTTTTTTAATCATTGAAAAGTATCTGTCTGTCTGTGTTTGTGTGTGTGTCTGTGCAGGGGTATGTGCAGGTATCCTTGGAATACAGGAGAGAGCATTGGACTCCCTGGAGCTGTAGCTACAGTGATTGTAAGCAGCCTGGGTGGGCACTGGGAACATATCTCAGGTCTTCTACAGGAGCGGTGTGCTCAGTATACTCTCTGCTGCCGACTCACCTCCCAGCCCCTACTTTTCACTTTCAACAATGATCACAACTATTTCTCCCTCCTGCAAATGACATTTTGCAATAGAAAACGTTAATAGACTAGAATACCATAGAAACCTGATAGAGGAGAAATCGAAACTCAGGGACGTGAAAACAAGCCTATTTTGTGCACAACACATGCTACAGATTAGCTGGAGTCTTTAACGCCTTCAGCAGCTGCTGCTTGACAGATCTAAGAAGCCAAGCAGTTCTCCCAGACCTCTGTGAAACAGGGGCTCTTTCTCCTCCTACCACTGGACAGAACACTGACTGAGTGAACGAAGCTTAGCTGGACAGAACAGGAAATGAGACAAGTCGAATATCCTCCGTGCAGAAGCAATCTCGAAAAACTGACAAACAACCTCACTTAAAGGGTTATGAGCTGCAGATTGGTAATGTTGGAAGCCCAGTGTCAACTACCACTCAAAGCAACTGCCATCCAAAGTTTCGCAAAAGGGCTGAGTAAAAACACTACCTATTAAACCAAATGACCTGAGTTTAAACCCCAGGCACCCCCATGTTGGAAGGAGAGAACCAACTCCCATACATTGCTCTCTTATCTTGACACTCACACTTGCCATACACACACACACACACACACCCTCACTCATGCATGCACGCATGTGCACACACACACACAAGATAAATAGATACATACATAGATAGATACATACATACATACACATACATACATAGATGGATAACTAGATGATATAGATACATACATATATAGACAGATGGATAGATGAATGCATAGATAGATAGATAGATAGATAGATAGATAGATAGATAGATGATAGATAGATAGACAGATAGATAGATATACATACATAGATGGATAGCTAGATGATATAGATACATACATATATAGACAGATGGATAGACGAATGCATAGATAGATAGATAGATAGATAGACAGACACACATACATAGATGGATAGATGGATACATACATACATACATGGACAGATATATGGATAGATAGATAAATACATACATACATGGATAGATAGATAGATAGATGTATTTTTTATTTTAAAAGAAAGTCTCACAAAACATTGCAAAAACACTGCAGATAAGAGATATCAAAGGATCCATGTTCTAAAGCTTGCAAGATGTGAGCCATGGTTTAGAAAAACTTTTTGTTCCTTTAGTTGCCAAGAATTTGTTCTTATATTTATTAGTTTGTTTGCTATTTATGTGTTTATTTAGTTTAGACAGGGTCTTACTATGTAACCCAGGCTGGCCTGGAACCTGATATGGAGACCAAACTGGCTTTGAGCTCCTCCTGGCTCTGCCTCCTGAGTGGAGATATTAAAGGCTTGCTTTTAATTTAAATGACACTCTTCAGAAGTTCCTGGTCAACTTGTATTCCCCATTTGTAGCAACATGAAGGAGATCTCCACATCCCTAGGAGAGGGAGTGAGCTAATGGTGCAAAAAGGCTAAACCAACAACACATACGACCAAAGGTCAGTATCAGAGCCAAGTGAATTCCTATTCAACTCATTCTACAGTACCACGGGGAGCATATGCCATCCCACCTAGGATTCACAGTGAGAGTCTTCACAGTAAAGCCAGAGACCTCCAGAAATCATCTTAAAACATCAGGAGCCAGCTGGGTTTCTTGTTTATTTATTTGGTTTTTGTTTTGTTTTATTTGCTTGTTTGTTTGAGGCAGATTCACATAAAGCAAGAGACTGGCTTTGAATTCCATAAGTAGCCAAGAGTAAACCTGATCCTTCTGCCTCCACCTCGCAAACTCTGGGATGCTTACCACACTCATCTTCACTTATTTCAAGCCTATAATCTTTTTAAAAATGCATTTGTGTATGTGAGTGTGTGTATGTGATGTGTTTAGCACATACCTACCCTGGTGCATATATAGAGGTCAGAACACATGTCAAGGGAGTCAGGAGTCAATTCTCTCATTCCAGAGATCTGGGGACTGAATTCACGCTGTCAGACTTGGAAGTAAACATCTTTACCCAGAGAGTCTCACCCACCCTCAAGGCTAGAATCTTATGTGACGCCTGATGTTCTCTTCGACGTAAATCCTAGAACTCTTTATTTTTTATTTTTTGCAAGTTCCATAGGCAACAAACCCATCTTTCTGGCAGCTGCAGATCAGTATGTGCTGACAGAATTGCCCCTAGATGGTAATTTCAAATCTTCATTAGTCAAATAACCTGGGCTGGGGATACAGCTCACCAGCCAATCATCTGCTTAGATTGTGAGTCTCCCAGTTCTATTGCCTGGATGTTGAGCGTACAGGCATATGCCACCATGTCTGGATAATCTGCAGTTTTTACATTTACATATGTATTTATTCTTTGTGTGTAGGGGCATGCATTGCCACAGCATCCATGTGGACGTCAGAGGACAACGTGAGTTTCCGGAACTGAACTCAGGTCTTAAGGGTCTTGGGGCCTCATATAGTAAGGATTTGTTTCATTCCTATAGTTTTAACTTACCGCCCTGCACTCTCAGGGAAAGAAGGGGAGTATAGAAGGGTAGGGAGGGAAGGATGAACAGAGGGCAGGGAGGAGGAAGGAAGGAAAGAAGGAAGAAGAAAAGGAAAGAAGGGACGGAGGGAGTAAGGCAGAGAAGGAGACAGAAAAAAATATTGCCTAAGACAGCATGGTGGCTCATGCCTGCAATCCCAGGATTTGAGAGACTAGGTGGGAGGATCTATGAAGCCGGTTTGGGCTACAGCGAAGAGAGGCTGTCTCAGAAAACAGAAGGGGAAAACAGTCCTTAAAGCCACCTTAAACGATATAGTGTCAGAAGCTAGCACCCACACTGGGTATTGTCCCCTCTCCTTAGGCAGCACCCTCCCCTTTAATGCCTGTGATTAAATCTATATTAAACCTGTTTGCTAAAGAACTCCAACTCTGCTTCCTACTGACTCATCTCAGAATTCTCCTGTGCGGCAGAGTCAGATGGTGTCTGGAAAAGACCAGGGCTGCCGCAGCCTCAGTGAGGAGCTGCTGCCCCAGCTGCCGTGACCAAATGTCACCGTGCCTGCTCATCACAGGCTCACGGATGTCTTCATGACTTCAGAATACGGGTCGACGACCACACCACCTGAACGTGCTCGATCTCATCTCTGATCTCAGAATTTGGTCCATGGCTCCATGTGCACCCATGAACCTTGATCACCTTGCTTTGTGACTTCGTTGTGGTAACTCCACAGGGCACAGAAGGAAAGGGGTAGAAAGTAACCCACCTAGAAAACGGTGCCTATCAGTGCATGAGGACAGCTCGGAGGGAATGTCACTGCTCTACTTTCAGGGACTTGGTCATACTTTTCGGTTTCTCTACAGTGATGTAAAAGGCAACCTTGGGTAGTCGTGTTGTGAAGCTTGTCTGAAGAAAAGAATGCAGAAAAGAGACTGAGGAGGAGGAGGGTGGGAAAACAGAAAATGCACACTGTGGAAAAGCATCCCCAGCCAGGCACAGAGGCGCATGTCTTTACCCCAGTACTCGGAGGTAGAGGCAGGCAGATCTCTGTGAGCTTGAGGCCATCCTGGTCTGCAAAGTAAGTTCCCGGACAGCCAGGGTTACGCACAGAGAAACGCTGCCTTGAAAAAAAGAAAGACAGCATCCGCATGCCAAGGAGGGTGGGAAAAGAGAAAGCGTGTTGTTACTGCTCTTTCTTTGGACTGTCAGCTCCCAAATAATGACCCAGAGACCTCTTATTAAGCATGAAAGTTTGGCCTTAGCTCAAGCTGGTACCCAACTAGCTCTTTAAGCTTAAATTAACCCATTTATATTCCTCTGTGTTCTGCCATGGGGGTCATTACTTCTCCTCAGTACCTTACATCCAAGTCCCTCAAGTCCCGCTGAATCTCCCGCCTCTCAGATTCCTTCCCAGAGTTCCTATCTCTGCCCAGAAGGTTTGCTTTTCCTCTCTTTATTAAACCAATCAGAAGGTGCCTTAGGCAGATAAGGTAAAAGAGACACCTCTGTTTCCACAGTGTACAAAAAGATCATCCCTCAACAGCATGAACCATGAAAAGCAGCCCCTAGCAAAACCACGCACAGAGCCAGTCAAATCACACTCCCAATACTGGCAAACATGACTCCCATGTCAATTCATACCAAGACAACGAGCTTCTACCACTGAAACAGCTTCTGTGAAACGGGCCAGGCACGGTGATACGGGCCTGCAAACTCCAGTTTATGTGATATGGGAGCTCCAGCCAGATGATTAGGGATTGGAAGCCAATTTGCACTGCATAATAAAAACCTATCCAAAAAAAATTTTTTTTCTGAGTTGTAACAGTACGTTTTAAGAAACGAATCACCTGTTTGTCTTAAACTCACTCTTTGGCTTTTCCAGATATTAATACCACCAGTCTTTTCTCTTCAAAGCACACAGGAAGGATCATGTAGGAATTTCAGAGACTTGGTGACATGTAACCTGACTCTCCAGCACTGTTTCTGGTTGTTGACCGTGGGCATAAAGTGTCAGGTCTGTCCCAAAAGTCCTTCACCTAAGGCAGAGGTGACCTCGTGACCTCTACCTGCACCACCCAACAGAATAGGCCCTGGGCTTATGAGGCTGTTGAAATGTGGACCTAATTTCACTCACTCATCTTGAACTCATTGTGCAGATAGGGCTGCCTTTGAACAAACGCCAATCCTCCTGCCTCCTACTGCCGCAAGTGCTGGAATTATAGATGTACACCACACTACACCAGGCAGCTCATTTAAAATTCATATAACCTTGTGTAGATAAATAGCCAAAATGGCACAAACTTAAGCTTTTTTTACATTTTCATCCACAGTCATTGTGACTAATTAGGAAAAAAGGGGGGGTTAGAAATAAAGTTAAATGAATAAAATTTTACTCTCGCCAATAAACAAAACTTTAAACTAAAGGAAAGTAACAGGCTCAATGGGGAAGGGTGTCTACCATCAAGCTTGATGACCTGAGTTTGATACCTGGGGACCCATATGATGAATGGAGAGACTTGACTTCAGAGAGTACTCTGACCTCCACAGGTGCACCATAGCATGGATGCGCCCACACGGATACACAAATAAATAAAATATAAAAGGAAGCATGAAAACAAGATGGCCATACCTGTAATCCAGGACCTGGGAGGCAGAGGCAGGGAGCATGTAACAAACTCATAGTCAGAGAGCGAGACCACACAGCATAGTCCAGGCTGCTAGGGCTAAAGAGTGAGCCACTGTGTTAAAACAAAAAATACAAAAAAGGGTGGAATGGGTATACAGATAGTTGGCTAAAAAGAAGTAAAAACAGAACAGTTGAGTTTCACAAAGGATATAAAATGAGTTTTCAGAGATTCACAACGATGAAGAACAATATAGTTCATGAATAAAATACCTAGAACAACCATCTCAGCCAAATCTTAACAATTCTCCTCTCTCTCTCTCTCTCTCTCTCTCTCTCTCTCTCTCTCTCTCTCTCTCTTTCTCTCTCTCTCTCTCCTTTTAAGGCAGGGACTCATGTAGCTCAGGCTGACTTCAAACTCTTGCATAGCTAGAATTAACCTTGAGTTACTGATGCTGGCTTACAGGCATGCAGCAGCATGGTCTTCTATCTTACTGCCTCACCCTCTACCCCGTGGCTTTCTCTCTGTGTGTACTACCAGTTGAAACAAGCAAGGCCTTGGGAGTGCGTCGAAAGCGTCTTCCACTGAGCTACATCCCTGGCTAAGAGCACCTCTGCTCTGCTCTCACTGTGCCATCTTAAGTGATCTTTCTATGAGAAAATAGAGGGAATAGCGCTGCATATGACAGGTTTATCACACCATCACCTTGTGCTAGTAGCAAGACAATGTGCTGGTTGGTTTCTTCGTCAGCTTGGCACAAGATAGAGTCATCTAGGAAGAGGGAAAGGCGCCTCCAAAAGACCAACCTGTAGGCAAGACTGTGATGCATTTTCTTGAAAGATGATTGGTGGGCTGGCCCAGGTAACTGTGGGCAGTGCCCACTCCTGAGCAGGGTCTATACGAAAGCAAGCTGGGCAAGGCAACGGGAGCAAGCCAGTGAGCAGCTACCTTCACGGCCTCTGCTTTAGTTCCTGCCTTGAATTCCTGCCCTGACTTCATGATGTACTGTGACTGGGGCGCGAAAGCCAGCCAAACCCTTTCCTCCTCGAGCTGATTTTGTTTAGAATGTTTTATCACAGCAACAGAAAGCGAACTAGGACAGAAGAGCCGTAAGACTGACCTTCAGTGTTTGACGAGAGTAGAACGTGAGAAGCTTTCACTATGGCCTGTCCTAGAAGCTGGTTGCTGTTTGAGATAGGGTCTTATGTATCCTAGGCTGGCCTCAATCTCAACATGTATCCAAGGACCACCTTAAACTTTTGATCCTCCTGCCTTTACCTCTTGAGGGCTGGTAACTCCCAGCATCCATTGCTAAGCCCAGTTTATGTATTGCTGAAAAGCAAACCCAAGACTTCACTCGTGTGGGCAAGCATGTAACCGCCTGAGCTTTATTTCCAGCCCACAGTGACAATTTTGTTGGAAGTTTTTAAAGGTTTATTTTTATTGTATGTGTATGAGCATTTGGCTTTGTATATCTACGTCCACCATGCCTGAGTCTGCCACCATCAGAAGTCAGAAGACAGCACTGAATCCCCTGGTAGTTGGAGTGACTGGCAGTTGTGACCTACCAAGTGGATGTAGGGAACCCAACTCAGGTCAACTGCAAGAGCCCTAAGTGCTCTTAGCCAGTGAGCCATCTCTCCAGCCCCATTCCCTTGGGTTTTAAGGCAGCAGCCAACTCTAGCGCAGGTTAGCTCAGAACTGGCGACAACAACCCTCTTACCTCTTCCACAGAGCTGGGATTACAGATGTGATATAGTTGAGTTTGGCTTCTCATGCTTTGCTGTTTTCCTCCTCTGCATAAATTATCTTGTGAGACAAAAGAAATCGCAAACCTGGTTTTAAAACACACGGAGGGAAATCTTTTCTTCCAAAATGATTTTTGCGCCACTGATCGTAGAAGGCATGTATGAAAGATGAAAATAATTTTCAAACCGGTTCTTAATCTTATCTCGCCGGAGAGGTCCTGGCTTACAAAACGTCTAGGGCGATGATTCTAAAACTTTAATGCATGCACATGTACACGCGCGCACACACAAGAGCCCAGACCTTGTTAACAATGACTACAATACTGTCACGGGTCTGTTAGAATCACAGCTGCAGCATTTCAAACACAGACTGGTGCAGAAGCTGCGGTGGCATGGCCTACAGGCCAGCAGTCAGAACCTCAGCCCAGGGCGGTTAGCCTACACCCAGGGTGGGCTGCTCTGGAGCCAACACACTCCTGCCTTCCCTCGCAGAGGGGCTTCTGGCGCTGAGAGCCCGACTTCAGAGTCCCCTTTTAAGCTTCCCTTCCCATTGGGATGCGGTCCTAAAATGGCTTTCTCTGCTGACTGGTGTTTACTTCTGTTGACTTCCAGAGAGTGGGTTAAACTGGCTTCCTGATATGGTCAACTGGAGAGCTTTCTCTGCTCAATTAAATCAATCTGGAACTCAGCATCAATTTTTCAAGTTTGCCAGGAATCCTAAAACATAGCTCTGCTTGTAACTTTGAAATTAATGAATATTTTATCAGTAATAGCGCTAAACATGAAGTAGATAATTCTGAAACATTATTCTTAATAAAGTAATAGTAATTACAATGGTTATTAGAGATGTCTTGCTGTGTTACACTGGATGGCTCAAACTCCTATGCTCACGCTGTCTTATTGCCTTAGCCTGTAAGTAGTAGTGTCTGGAGACATATACTACACATATAGTTCAATAAGATTCTGCATCTTAACCTAGAATACAACATGTTCCCTGGGTTAAAAGGTACTGGTCCCGTGACCTTTCTTTTCCCAATCCTAACTCACCACTAAATAGAGAACTTCCAAGTTTAGAATATCACTTTAGTTTGGTTCCAATGAGGACACCACAAAATCTGTTAAGGATGCTGAGATACTTGTAATTCCAGCATTTGAGCTACATAATGAGTTGGAACCCTTCAGTCCATCTCTCCAACCCCACCACATAAGGCTTTCTGTCCCGGCACTTCCTGCTGCTTTCTTAACTAAACCACTGCATGGCCTCCTCTTCACCTCTCCCAACACAGGCTCCTGGAGAACTCCAAAGAAGACCAGAAGGAAAACAGACTCCATTACTAGGAATCGGATGCCACTTCTGTCCTGAAAACCCATTGGTTTTCATTGGTGCTGTTCTTGACGCTAAGATCAAAAGCTGCAACTGAAAAATTGCGATTGTTTATAACCATGTTGCCATGCTTGCGTCAGACTGCCTGTGTGAGCGTGCGGGGCAGTCACGACACTCTCTGATGATGCTGCTTTAGGTTTCGGTGTGTTTAGTGGGGGGGGTGTCATAATTCACCCCCACCCTCTTAGTCTGCTTCCAAGGCAGTCCTCAGGCTCTTTTTATAGTGTGTCTGTGTGTCTCAGGGTTACACAGCCAATAGATGTCTCATTTTTATTATGGATTTTGTTGTTGGGAGGGTTACTTTTATTTTGTTTGAGATAGGATCTCTTGTAGCCCAGGCTAGCCTTGGTCTCGAATGACCTTGAACTTCTGACCCTCCAGCATTGCATCATCCCAAGCAGATTTTTATGTGGAACCAAGTGTTGAACTCAGACCTCGGTGCATGCTAAGCTGCATCTTCTTGTTTTGTTCGATGTGGAGTCTCTCTCTGAAGCCCAGGTTGCCTGAAGCTCCTTATCTTATGTGGCCTAGGCTATGGCCTCAAGTGTGTGATCATCCTTCTGCCTCACCCTCCCAAGTGCTGGGATTATAGGTATGTGTCACCATCCCTGGCCTTAGATTTCTGTTTTTAAGATTCTTCAAGTCTGGTTTACTTTCAAATGTTTATCTATCTATCTGTCTATCTTTTTTCAATTTGTCTGAGGCAAGGTTTCATGCAGCTCAGGTTGGCTAATGGTTGCAGATAAAACAAGGAACAAAATAAACATAATTTCCTGTCCCCACTGTGGCTTATATTATAGTTAAGATGGAGAAATTAGCAAAGATACTGTGTAAAGAAAAGCAGAATAGAGTTGGGGCTTTAGCTCCATGGGAGGGCACTTTCCAAGCAAGCCAAAGGCCCTGTGTTTAGTGCCCAGCACCAGGAAAGAAAACAATAATATTCTGAATAGTAATAAATTTCCCAGTGAAGTCTAAAACACACACATACACACACACATACACACACACACACACGCACACGGCACACTCTAGCTACCATGTTGTTCTGATCTAGACTACATGATAAGTAACCGATGTCTCCAGCCTCCAGTTAGCAGAAGCCCTTGCCTGCCAGCAGCCCTGTGAGCCTGGAGTCAGGCCATACCTCATTCAGACCTTGAAAAGAAACAGCTCATGGAAACACACTGGCTGCAAGCTCATGAGGGACCGGGGGCCCAGATCCCTAAACTGATAAGATTCCACGTTTTATTAGTAGCATTCTCATCTCTGTAAGAATACAGAAGAGGGGGAAGGGCAGGAACTGGGACAACCATTAAGAGGCTGTCGTAAAAATGCAGGTCACAGGGGAGAGATGCAGCTGAAGTAGCCGGATTCTGAACGTGTCAAGAGTTTTGCCATTTGAACGTGGGGTGTGAGAGGAAGGAAGACTGCACTTTCTTTTCTATTTCTTTTGAGGCTTTATTTCATTAATTGCATCTGTCTCTGTGACCTCCACTGTCAACAGAGTAATGAGCCGTGGGAGGCAGAAGGTAGTTTGGGTCGGCACCACTAAGTAGCCAGTGTTGGTCCCAAGTTCAGGAGTCTGATAGCAACCCCCCCCAGGTAGTTTCTTTTAGGCATTTTTTTTATAATCTAAACTATTTTTTAATTAATTTTATTGAGTTATACATTTTTCTCTGCTCCAGCATATTTTAAGCACAACGTAATTTGGAAAAAAAAAATTCCTGGTGATAATTAACTCAACCCTGCGTGCCCAGCAAAGCATACATAGAGGAATAAAGCTAAACAAGCCGGGTGGTGGTGGCGCACGCCTTTAATCCCAGCACTTGGGAGGCAGAGGCAGGCGGATCTTTGTGAGTTCGAGACCAGCCTGGTCTACAAGAGCTAGTTCCAGGACAGGCTCCAAAGCCACAGAGAAACCCTGTCTCGAAAAACCAAAAAAAAAAAAAAAAGAAAGAAAGCTAAACAAAGATTGAATGTGACTACACCAAAACTCTTTGTAAACTACTTGTGACAACATCTATAATGATGGGCTCTATAGACTGAGGAAAACAAGCATACCATAGGGCCTGGGGGAGGGGTCTCAGGGTTGTCTCTATCACACAGATACTGTGAAAGTCACCAGGCTATTGATCACGTCTGCTCCCAGCCTTCTGGTTGGAAAACAGGTTATGTATTCCTTCCTTTGAAGGGACAACCCTGTGTATATTTAACATTCCAGGTCCCTGTAATGCTTACCTATAAACACAAGGACCTCCCGGCCTCCTACAATTAACACCCAATTTTTCTTTCTCTGGCTTGTCTTCTCAGTGTCATGGGACACACTTACTACAAGCTGAAAAAAATACTACACATCTTGCCTATTAATATCTATAGCACAGCTGTGAGCACCATTCGTTCATTCATGGACTTTGATATATTGATTTTATTTCTAACTGACAAGTTAAATAGATGTACGGGCTTAATACAAGTTTCACTAAAATAATCTTTATAAAATAGTAACAGTCTTAAAGGCCTCCTAATAAGGCCCAGCAAGATTCTCAGTGGGTAAAGGAACATTCCACCAAGCCTGGTGAATGTTGGACTCCCAGGACCCACATGGTAGATGGACAAAAAAAAGACTCTTGCAGGTTGTCTTTTGATGGCCACGTCTCCTCTCTCTCTCTCTCTCTCTCTCTCTCTCTCTCTCTCTCTCTCTCTCTCTCTCTCTCTCTCTCACACACACACACACACACACACCACATATCTTTAAAGACTTATAAAGAAACTATTAGCTTGATATGATAGGAGCACTCCTATAACAGCACTGGGAAGAAAGTAGGATGGTCAAGAGTTCAAGGCCAGCCTGGGATACATAGTAATATCTTGTCAAAAGAAGGAAGGAGGGAGAAAACAAGTTGATTGTGTCAACAATAACATTGTGCACATTGGTGGGAAAGTCATTTCTGTAGGCTTGTTACTCACAGGACCACAGTCACCAAAATAAGAAGGCTAGGTGTAGCTTTGGCTTGGGGAGAAAGAGCAGGGACCAAGGTCTTCATCTGGACCACCCTGGCTCATAGAACACAGCAAGACGAAGCTGCTGAATTGGGTAACTGGATTTCACAGATGCTGGCACTAAACACTGAGTTGTCTGAGTAAAGATGATTATATTGCCTTAGTATATATTAAATTTCACATATAAAAATTCCCATTTTCCTTTTTGAGGAAGAGTCTCATGGAGCTCAGGCTAGCCCTGAACTTGCTACCTTCCATGGACTGATGTAACAGCATATGCCAACAACACACAGCTGAATGCATTTTTAATTACATTTGCAGAGATGGACCTGTAACTCCAGCACTCATGGAATGAAGACATCGGAGTCAGGGGTTCAAGCCCAGCCTAAATAAAAAGTGAGTTTGAGGCCAACCTGAGTACATAAGACCTTGTCTCAAAAAAGCATCTAAAATCCCTTTAACTGTGGTTTAGAGGTGAAACTGCCCAACATGTGTTGAAGGCTTACTCCCGAATTGATGGTACTAGTAAGGGAAGTGGTAGAGCTTCAGGAAACAGCCCTACCTGAAGGATGTGGGTCACTGAGGTCGCATCTCTATGAGGGTACATTTTAGCCCTGAGCCCTGCCTGTCCTCACAGCTCTATCTTTGTTTCTCAGTCAGCATCTTCTCCTGTTGTCTGAGGTTTTCTGTCCTGCCCGGTTCCCACAATCATTAAGTCCCAAAGAAATCACACAGAGGTCTACATTAACTATAAACTGATTGATCCATTAGCTCAGGCTTCTTATGAACTCTTATAACGTATATTAGCCCATTATTCTTATCTGTGTTAGCCACATGGCTCAGTACCTTTTTCAGCGGGGCAATTACATCTTGCTTCTTCTGTGGCTGGACAGGACTGCAGAGGAATGGGCTTCCTTCTTCCCAGAATTCTCCTGTTTTCCTTGACCCACCTCTACTTTCTGTCTGGTTGTCCTACCTATACTTCCTGCCTGGCGACTGACCAATCAGCGTTTATTTAAAATATAATTGACAGGATACAGACCATGGTCCCGCACCATTCTCCTCTACATATCCTGTAACTGAGATGCTCTGCCTCTCCTCAGCCAGCCTAGCAAGGATTGAAGCCTCAGAAACCAGGAGCCAAAATCAATTTTTGTTCTTAGAAGTTACTGCTCTCAATTGTTGTCATAGGGATGAGAAGCCAGACTAGGCTATGTGAGATGGTGACAGAAAGAAAGATGGGTTAACAAGATGACTCAGCAGGTAATGACACTTGACACTGTGACTGATGAAAAGGTCACTTGGGCAGCAAAGCCTCTCCTCACAGCTTGGCTGATTTTTCTGTGCTCAGTGCTGTAAATGATTGGTCAACAGATAAGGAAACTGGAAAGATCCCCAAAGCCACAAAAAGGGATTAAATAAGAAGTGTGTGCTTTTGTGTGTGCAAAACTGCAAGTGTCACAAAGTATTGTTCAAATGTAAGATGCTGACTTCCCTTGGGTTCCCATCTCCCTCACTCTTCTGACGGCTGCTAATCTCAATGTTTCCAACACCAAGCCTCCTTCTCTGACTTCTTTCTCCTCGAGTTGTTACGTTTTCCTCCTGGGATCTCAATTCATATTATATAGATGATAACACGATTATCTATTTGAAAGTCATATCCCTTCTGAGGGTTCACTTTGAATTCTTGATATCCCTCTCAAACTCAAAATTCCTAAATGAAATTCGCTATCTTTTCCCTCTTGACAGAGCCCCTCCGCACTTCCCCCACACTCCAGCGATTCCAAGTCCCGATTCCTAAATGTCTCTCAGATGTTCACACTTCCTCCCGTCTGTCACAGACCTCATTTAGACAGAGCTCTTGTCACCTGAATGGCTCAGCAGTCTTTCTGAGACCGGATTTTACTCAGGCCGGCCTTGAATTTTATATAAATCTGAGGACAACCTTGAACTCTTGATGCTCTGTTCTCTGCCTCTTGAGTACTGAAATCACACCATTCCTGATTTATACCATGCTGGGGTTTGCAACCAGGGATTTGGAAATTCTGGGCAGAAGCCTTACCAACTGAGCTACATCTGCAGTCCCTTTGCAGTCATTTTCTTCTTTGTCTATTATTAATTATTTTGTATATTGTGCTGTGTGTGATATAAGTATAGTGTGTGAGGGTGTGTATATGTGGTGTTTGTATGGTACATGTATGTGGTATGTGTGTATGTGTGTGTGTGTGTGTACTCCTGCATGTGCACAGGTGAGACCTATCTGTTTTTTTATTACCCGCTGAAACCCCTCCTGGTTTCATTTCTTTGAGGGGTAGCAGGTATACAGTATCCACTGGCCATTCGATAACAGAAGGGGAAGGCAGAGAGAGGTATATGGCAATGGAGCCATGAGGAACACTGGAAATCTGGACTGGCATCTTTAAAGGCCCTGGTGCTGTGTTGCTAGCTGTCACAGAGGCCTCAGACAGGCCTAACTTGCATTTTTCCATCTGTTGAGAAAACGCCATCTTGACAGTCACAGAAATCTTGGTGCTTGCTTCCTGAGTTTGAGGCCCAGGACCCACCCAAAAGAAGGGGATAATCGACTTCCAAAGCTGTCCTCTGATCTCTAGGGACAACCCACCCACCAGACATACACGATAAATAGATGCATACAAAATGTTTTAAAATGAAGACAAATAAATACATATAGGCCAGTAAGATTTCTGTGATGGTTTTTTTTTTTTTTCTCAGCAGATGGAAAAATACAAAGAAGGCCCAGCTGAGGCCCCTGTGGCAAGCACCTTCACCCTTTCAGCCATCTCCGTAGCCTTTATCTGGATTGGAAGATTTGACTTTTAACACTTTAGGAGAGGAAGTTAAAATAAGGGCTAATACAAATTTTTAGCTATATACAATTTTTGTGTATAAGGCTGTTTCGTTTGCATGTGTGTCTGTGCCTGATACCCAGGGAGGCCAAAGAGAACATTTGGGCCCCTGGCACTGGAGTTATAAGCAATTATGGGGCATCACGTGCGTGGTTAGGATTGAACCTGAGTACCCTAGAAGAACAGCCAGTTCTCGTAACTGCTGAGCCATCTTTCCAGCCGCAAGTTTAAAAGGGTTTTAGATGTTTAATACCAAACAAACACTAATTCTGCAAAAGATCGCCAAGTTGACGTATCACACGTGATTGCTGGTAACTGACTAACCATTGCAAATGTAACACTACATGTCTGTTATCAATTATTTTTTAATGCATTTTAAGGAGTTTTCGCTTGTTTGTTCCCTAAATTTAATGTTTATCTTAAACACATTAATTGGTTGATTAGGAAAATGCAAATTTGTGTAAATATAAAATACTGATAAAGCCAAGGCTCTTGAGGCCCTTCTATAATCCAATACACCACAGGCCGAGAGATGAGAACGGCAAGTTTGAGGCAGCTTTAACTACACAGATAAGAGTACCTAGAAATAAAACTTCAGCCTGTCGACACTCTCTCCTGGAAGCGGGAGAGGTTCCATAGCCCCACTGCTTCCTGAAGATTATCTGCTCGGGCCGATGGGAGAGAAACATCTGCTTCAGTGGCACAGCCATCGGTAAGGCGCACAGCTACCTGCAAACAAACTCCCTCCCACCCATGCTCTGATAACAAATCTAACGAAAAGCTTCGGGTCACACATAAGAAACCTGAGCTCAGAAGGAAACCATTAGTTGGGAAAAGGAAGAGAAAGCACGGGAGTAGGAAGAGGACAAGAAAGGGCAGGTAATGAATATAATAAAAATACATTATGTACATGCATGAAAATGTCAAAATGGAACACTCTTACGAGTAATTAACATGCCAACACAAGCATTTTTTTTTTTAAAATGTTTGAGAAGGCTTTTCTTTTTGTAATGTATTATAACCTTGAATGAATCTATCTTCTGTTTCCCAGAGATTTGCGAATACCTATTTATAAACTCAGTTCTGGAGCACCATGGGAAACACAATATGGTTCTATGTGCCCATGGTTAAGGATGGCATTCCTAGACCTTGCCCAGGTTTGTCACATGCCCTGGACCTACACTTTCCTCCCATTTAATCCTTGGTTTGAGAGCCGCACCCCTGAACTTCCAGGGAAGACCTGTGTCTTCCCTGTGCTGTGTCGAGTGTGTCATTTGCCTGAATTATCTCTCCCTGCTTCCGAAGGCTGGAGAACACCATGGCTCTTTGTAGTTAGACTCCCCACCAGTCTGTGTTCGCCGGAGCAGTTAGTGCTCCCGGCCTGGCATGCCCCTCTAGGAGTCCTATCTTCTACAGCTCAGGGTCCTTCTGTCTTCTCTCCAGACCCAGGTTTCACTGGCTAACCTGATTTCTCCTCTTTAATTTGTGGCTGAGGCAGAACAGCTGTCTTTCAATGATAAGCACCAGAACGAGAAATGAAACAGACATCAAGGGAATATAGGAAAGACAAAGAGGCCCTTTCCCTAAAACTTTATCTATTGCAGTTTTTATGCTGAACACCCAGATACAGTTCCAATTTTTCATCCCTGGGCTTGACAGAAACAGGTTCAGCAAGCTACCTCACCTGAAGAGTGAAGTGAAGTCTTGGCCCCAGACTCTTTTAATCCAAGTAAATGTGCTGGCTAGTCTTATGTGAACTAGATACGCAAGCTAGAGTTATCTGAAAGGAGGGAACTTCAATTGAGAAAATGACTCTGTGAGATCCGCTGTAAGGCATTTTCTTAATTAGTGATTGATTGGGGGAGGGTCCAGCCCATTGTGGGTGGTCCCATCCTTGGGCTGGTGGTCCTGGGATCTATAAGAGAGCAGACAGAGCTGGGCAGTGGTGGCGCACACCTTTAATCCCAGCACTTGGGGGACTTGCCATGACCATAGAATAACTGTGATGTATCAAGTATGAGCCAAGCAAACTCTTTCCTCCCCAACTTGCTTTTGGTCCTACTGTTTCATGGCAGCAATTTCAACTGGAACTAAGACAGTAGACCAGCAGGGCAGTGAACTCAAGATGACCCTCTCATCTTTGCCTCCTTGAGGCTGGGATTACAGGTGTGTGCCCCCATCCCTAGCTTTTTTTTTTTTTTAAGTAAATGTTATAACTGTAACACCATAGAAGGAAGGAAGTATTCAGAGCATAGATAAATCAGAGTATAGTGGCAGATGCCTCGAATCCCAACACTTGGAAGGTGGAGGCAGGAGGATCAAGAATTCAAAGCCAGCCTCAGCTACACAGCAAGTTTAAGACCAACCTGGGCTATATAAACAAATAAATAAAACCAACAACAAAAGATAAATCAGAATAACCAGTGAACACCAAGAAAAATGAGACAGAACAGGATATAAGGTTAAATGTTTATATACTTAACCCAACTATCTATAAATACATGAAACAAACGTATATAATTAAACATGCTATTGAAAAATACAGTATACATGTATAAAATATATAAAATAAGGTAGAGTTGAAACACTAGGATGCATGATATAGGACCCTTCTATTCAATGTATGGTCCACACAACAATGGTGTTGACTTTTACCTAGGGCCTGGTTAAAATGTAGCATCAGGGGCCAGAGAGATGGCTCAGCAGGTATAGAAGACTCCAGTTGGGTTCTTAGCACTCATGCTGGGTGACTCAGAACTGCCTGTAACTACAACTCCAGGAGATCCAGTGCCTCTGGCCACTTTCAGCACTGGCGCTCATCCCAAGCTGGGAATGGTAGGACAGTCCTGGCAGCCAAAAAATGAAGGCAGGAGGCTCAAGAGTTCAAGTCAACCATCAGCTTACTGTAGTAATGAGGAGGCGCGGGCTGTGGGGGCTGCATTCCCTGGCGACCAGCTCCCAGTCGCAAGCCTGCTTTTGGCCCTGGCTAGCTTATACATGGAATAATTACACACAAACTGTATTCATTTAAATACTGCCTGGCCCATTAGCTTTAACCTCTTATACATATTAGTTGAACCCATATCTAGTAATCTGTGTATCACCACATGGTCGTGGCTTACCAGGAAGATTCTAACCAAAGTCCATCTTGGCCTGGAGAAACATGGCGTCTGCCCCAGTGCCTTCTCTCTGTCAGCCTTCTGTTCTGTCTACTCTGCCCACCCAAGGGCTGCCCTATCCTACAGGCCAAGGCAGTCTCTTTATTTAACCAATGAAAGCAACCCAAATACAGAGGGACCCTCCTACACCAGCTTACAGTGGGTGTGATACCAGTTTGGGCTACAGAAGATCCTGTCTCAAAGATTTTTAAAAATAAAAAGTAGAATGGCCATTCCCATACTTAACTTACTGTGTCAGATTATATGTTAACAAATCCACTCTGATGGAGACACTTTGTCACAGAAAGTTACAGAACTACTGGTCTGGGGTGAGTTGTAGAATGCGTTTCTGTTCTGCTTTCTTCGTGGATGAATTGGGCACACTGGCACCTGCTTCTTAGGGTACCAATGATGACATGTCCAAGGCACACAGAGATAGCAAGTGTCCATAACTGCTAATAAAGACAAGACATAAAATATGCCTCGGGACTCCAAACCTGAATTCTGTGCCCTGGTCCACACACAATCACATGTCACAGAAGCTATTCTAATCATGAATGCTCATTCGCGTTCATGGCCATTTCCCTAGATGAAATTGTCATTCAAAAAGGAGTAGCTTTGAAGAGTACCAATGCTGATTGGTCCAGCTGAGCAAGTCTTCACTTTTTGGGAAGTTGATTTTTTTTTATCTGGACACAAAGGAAATTCACCTATAGCTTTTCTTAGCTAAGTTTTAGTTTTTAAGTTATTTACTAAAAAAAATGCTTGTTGTAATTTTTTTTAAAAAAAAAAAGTGGCTCAAGAGAGATAGATACCATGTGACAGAGCTCAGGTGTAGAGTAGAGGTTTTTATTGAAGGAAAGTAAATGGGAAAAGGGGGTAGGGGAGAAAGGAGACTGGCCTCTGGGAGCAGGAGTAGCAGAAGAGAAGAGAGATACAGACAGACAGAGAGAAAGAGAGAGTGAGATGGGAGGTGGGCAGGGTCCTTTTGAACGGGAACTTGGTGAGTGCGCACAGGAGATGCTCTTAGTGGCTACAGCTGAGGACGTACAGCCCAAGGTCAGTCCAGTGCAGATGCCTGGATACTAACAACGAATACACTTGGATACTCACTAATATGGACAGTCATAACTTAGGTGTAATGGTTACACACTTTTTAATTGGCAGGTATTTTTACTAATAAGAAAGAGCAAATAATAATAATGGGTTCATGTTATTTTTATCAAAATCTCTATTGTTCTATTTTGCCAATGAAGACTCAGGAGCCAGATGCTGGGGTGAAAACCTGCTAGCTCAGAGAGGCAGAGAGAGCACTCACCTGATCTTCTTCCTCCACAAACATCCCAGATGTTTCAAACATCTCAAACAAAACTCCTCCAACCACACGTCCCTCCCTTCTACTTCCTGTGTGTGTCTCTCACTCCAGCCTCCTGACTTCCTCTTACTCTCCATGGGTATTTCCTCTCAATTGGTTGCTTGTTCATTGTGTTTACAGTATCCAAGCAGAAAGCTCTTGGATTAAAGGTGTGTGCTAAGGGCTGAGCCACACCACAACTAGAAACAGGGTTTTGCAGTAAATAGTGCAATCTCAGGGTTCATAGCATGAACAAATATCCTACAAGGGTTCCAGAGCAAGTCATAAAACCCAAAGGCAATGCTGGGAAGAATCCCACATCTGCGGGAAGTTCCTCGTTCTCGTTCCAATGCAGGTGGTGACTGCATCAGCCTTAACCATCTGATGTGATTGGCTAATCATTAAAGATTAGAAGGGTTAAGTCAAGTCCTAGGAATGTGTAGGAGTCAGGCAAACAGGCATGTCACAAGATTGGGAAGGTTTGTGGAATATGGGTTCTTGGTGGGCTAACTACCCTTGATTTAAGAAAATGTTTCTCCCCAGGCGGTGGTGGCGCACGCCTTTAATCCCAGCACTCAGGAGGCAGAGACAGGCAGATCTTTGTGAGTTCGAGGCCAGCCTGGTCTACAAGAGCTAGTTCCAGGACAGACTCCAAAAGCTACAGAGAAACCAAAAAAAAAAGAAAAGAAAAGAAAAGAAAAGAAAATGTTTCTCATACGCTTGAAGGCAGGCTTGCAGTTTTTAAGCTTCATCACTGGGTAGCTCTGGTTCCTAACTAGCTGCCTGGCATTCCTTCTTTCCTTAAGCACACCAGTTTCCCTTCAGAAACCTGGTCATCGATTCTCAGTCTGTGTTGTTGAGAGGAAGGAAAGAGGTTTACCAATGGAAACCGGACACCAAATCTCCTGCCCTCCTTTCCTCCCTCCCTCCCAGGTCACTACATAGGTCATAGTGGAGTTCTCCATTTTTCAACTCAGCATCTACTAGGCTACATTGCTTGATAATTTAAAAGTGAAGGAAGAAAAGCAAGAAGGGAGGAAGGAAGGAAAGAAGAGGAAAGAAGTAAGGGGAAGATGGACAAACAGACAGACAGACAGAGAGATAGACCTGGACTGAGGCACAGTTGGCAGACTGTTTGCCTAGTTTGTACCAAGTCCTAGGCTGGACATCCAGCCCTACATAGACCAGGTCATGATAAACTAGCTCCCCTTAAGCAATAAGGCCCATGGTGAATCCAGAGTGACCGCTCACCTGTTAGGTCCCCTAAGGCCTAGGGAGCATGTATAGACAGCCCCTAAAATGAACAATCCCAGCAAAGATCTCCTCCAGCTCCTCATCCAGTTCCAGCCAGAAGATCCATAAAAGGTGCTGGGCAGAGCAGCACCTATGCACCCCTAACTCCTCCCCCTCTCGGACGTTTTCCTCTCTTTCCCTTGATAAGATGTTTGTTCTGATGGCTCTTTGTCTGTGTTTTCTCATGCTGGGACGTGAGACAACGGACTGAGAAGCCACAGACTCAGGATGGCCTCGGTGACTGATCACTGGCACCCTAACCCCCTGAATTAAGTTTATCAAGAGTCAAGAAAGGCTCTGTCCTGTCAAAGAACATACTGCACACCCACGCCTGCAATCCCAGCACTTGGGAGGTAGAAGGGGAAGGGCAGAAGCTCAAAGTTTTCCTTAGCTCCATAGTAAGTTCGATGCTAACCCGGGATTAGTGAGATCCAGTGTGGGGGAAAAAAAAATCTTCAGCCAAAGATGATAAAGCAAAGAACTTACATAAACTCATTATTGTAATACTTTAATCAGTCATTCCAAGTACATAGCACACCTTTTATGTCATCAGAAGAGCAATCGGATCATGTTGCATAACTGCTGTATATTAATATCAGAGTCCATCTTAAGTTATCATCCATTTTCCTTGTAATCCACCAGATGTGCCCATTCAGATTACCAAAACCATTCTTCCATTCAGAGTATCATTCGGTTTGATTGTTTGATTCTCAATTAAAGATGTCAGAATGCCCAAATTCTGGTCTCTTCTATCTTGCTATTTTAGGACCTGAGGGCTGATCGCTTAACCTCCATCTCCCGTATCCGGAAGGGCTGATCGCTTAACCTCCATCTCCCGTATCCGGAAGGGCTGCTCTAATTTGTGGCACAATTCTGTAATCTCAGCACTTGGAGATGGAGGCGGCAGGGTCAGGAAACAAAGCAAGCCTCATCCCCACAGCAAATTTGAGTCCAGCCTGAGCTACATGTCCCAAAACAAAACAAATCAAAACAACCAAACACTTTGAGTCAGGGGTTTGGGGATCAGGCTCTCTTCTTTGCTCAAACAGATCTCTAAAACAATTTTTTTAGAAAGTCTTAACTTTTCATTCTTTCAGCACGCTGCCATCGTGTGGTTGCTTTGCTCACTTACACGCAAATCCTTCAAGGCCTACAATGCTGTACAGGGACCCCGGCTCCACCAGCGGCTGAGGAGGAATTCCCCTAGATGCTGAGACCAAATAGAATAAATTAGTCTAGGCTATGATCTAAATATGTGTGTAACTTGCTAACTTTGTAATGTATGTATGGTTTGCTAAAATGCAAGAAGGAATGTTAATAAGGAATACGAAGACACTAAGAATATAAAGAAGACTTGAATGTAGTGTCTGGCCAGAACCCTAGAGGACAGTTAAGACAGGGCGATCATCAATTCAGCCTCGGCTGCATAGGGAGAGCCAGTCTCACAAATGATGATGATGATGATAAAATTAAAAATTATGATGTAATTTAAACAAAGAATTTCATAAAATACCGTGAGTTTTGAGATTTTGTTCATATGATAGGGTTTTACATATGATTTTGTATATTATTTCTTGTAAACACACAAAAACTCAGAGAAATTAACTCTATCATATTTGTGGGTGTATAGAACGGGAGAAGGCAGGAGGATCAGAAATCCTCTCTGGTAGCCACATAGTGGCTTTCAGAGTAGACTGTATATTGTTCAGTAACAATTAGCCGGGCAGTGGTGGCGCACGCCTTTAATCCCAGCATTCAGGAGGTAGAGACAGGCGTATCTCTGTGAGTTCGAGGCCAGCCTGGTCTACAGAGCAAGGTCCAGGATAGGTTACAAAGCTACAGAGAAGCCCTGTCTCGGAAAACATAAACAAACAACAAAAATTATTGAAAGAGCCGTTGTTTGGGGGTTAACTTCCTGTATTGGGTCTGAGCAGACCAGACAGAAAACCCAGTGTCTTTCTCATTCTTGAATCGTTTCTCCGTGCTCCTGAGACATCAGGATTAGAGAGAGATAACAGCCCAATTTCCCAAGCAAGTCTCGGCTTCAATCAAGAACTTCCTTCTGCTTGCTCCTTGCACAAAGTAGAACCGGTTGTCAATCAGTTAGCATTCTCTTGTTGGCCTTAGAAGGAAAGCAGCTTCACGGTGGCCTCTTTTATTTTCTTCCTGTTTCTTCAGCCTTTCCCTGTCTATAAACCAACTCCTGCCACGCCCACAGAACACGAACTCTAGTTGTGGAACGCAGCGTCGCCCTGTTCCAGAAAGGCATTGCTGTAATTTTGTCCTCCCCAAAGTTAGGAGGTCTCAGGTCTGCCTACGTTTGAGGATGCTGTCATCTTGGTTCTCGCCACTGCTTTGTTCCCAGAGAAGAAGCCCGTACAGCCAATGGGATCGTTGGCAGTTTCCTGGGCACCCCTACTGCACACTTGTTTTAGATCACCCACAAGATTGGAGTCACGATTTGATGGCATCGCCCTTCCCCCAAGTTCAAATGTTGAAGTCCTCATCTCAAGCACCTCAGAACGCAACCTTATTTGGGAACTAGGTTCTTTATAGAGGTAATAAAGTTGAAATGAGATCATTAGGATAGGATCCAATTCAAGGCGACTGGTGGCTTCACAAAAAGAATAAATTTGTCACAGTGGTATTTACAAAGAGAAGATGCTATGTAGACAGAGGGAAAAGATGGCATCATCAAGTCCAGAGTAGGGTCCTGAATCAAACCTTCCTTCACCATCCCAAGGAACCCGCCTATCTCACAACTGATGGCGAATGTCTTCAACTCTAAGGTCATACATTTCTATTGTTCCCTGTCTCCTGAGTCTTTAAAGCAATTTTTTTCAATGTCTGTGTTTTTTAAGTGTACGGATGTTTTACCAGCATGTGTTTCTGTAGCCCAGGTGCCCATGGAGGCCAAAAGAGGGCAGGCGATACATGGGATTGTAGTTTACAGTATGAGATGCTGCTCAGAACTGAACCTGGATCCTCGGCAAGAGCAACAAGTGGCCTAAGCACAGAGCCATCTCGCCTGCGCCAGTTTCTCCTGACTCCCGAACATTTGTTTGGAGAAACTCAAGCCAAAGAAAACTGACACACCCAGAGTCAAAGAATGCAAATGCGGGGGGCTGGAGAGATGGCTCAGAGGTTAAGCGCACTGGCTGCTCTTCTAGAGGTCCTGAGTTCAATTCCCAGCTACCACATGATGGCTCATAACCATCTGTCATGAGATCTGGTGCCCTCTTCTGGTATGGAGGTGTACATGTAGGAGGAACATTGTATACATAATAAATAAATCTTTAAAAAAAAAAAAAAGAATGCAAATGCGCAGAATGGGTTGTGTCCCCTCTCGGTTAATCTTCCTCGGCAACTCCAGGGCTCCGCTGTTCCAAGCCTCCTCTTCATTGCCTTCCTTTCCTGAAACAAGCCTTCCACACGTGAAGAAAGTGCTTCCTCCACCCTCCACAGACAGAAGACTCCAGAGCCAAGAGAACTGCCTCCCCTTTCTTCTAGTCCCTCAGAAGTTTCGAGATGTTTTGCATTTGAGAGAACTCCTTCGGCTGGCCCCCTGCTGGCCAGCCAAGAGTGTGTGAAGCGAGGTGAAGCCCAGCAAGATAATGTGTTCTGGCCAAAGCTGCTTTGAGTGTAGGGACCAGAAACCGGCTCAAGCTAGCTGGGGACCGGGGAGGGCTAACGCCAGGGGGTGCAGAAGCGCTCTTCTTGGGGAGCAAATAACGCAAGCAGAAGAGAGAAGAAAGCTTCGGTTTTCTGTGAAATGGGAACCTGTGGGCAATCGTGTTCTTTTCCCACTTTGGCATCTGACGGGACAAAATCTACAAGAACTAGATTGAATCCATGCAGTCGAATCTTCCAAAGCTGTTACAGAGAAACGGAATGGGTAAAGGGTAAACACGTCTCAACCATCTGTTCCTCTTTTTAAAAGAAGTCAAACTTTTGGCTTAATTCTTTAATCATAAGACATTAGTAGAAATTTAGGGCTCGGAGGAAGACATTATTTTCCATGTACTAGTCATAGCGTTGGTTAGAATATTGGGCTGCATTCTAAATACCATAGAGACGTAAACAAACAGAAAATGTCTTTTGGCAGTTGTCAAACCAGCAAAGGTGTTGACATACCAGTAGATATAATGGCAATGGTTAACTCCTAGGTTACATGACAACGTTTAGTTACATGCAGTCTTCTGTGAGGCTGGGACAGACACACTGGCATTCCCTAGCCCGAGCCCATTTGTCTGATGCAGGATGGAAAGGCGACTGGTGTGCTTCAGGAAGAATCATTTATAAATACATCTTTTGTAAGCTAAAAATTGTTTTCTTGGATTTCATCAGGAAAATATGTACAACATAAGTTACACCTTTTTTTTTTTTTTTTTTTGGTTTTTCGAGACAGGATTTCTCTGTAGCTTTGGAGCCTGTCCTGGAACTAGCTCTTCTAGGCCAACTGGCCTTGAACTCACAGAGATCCACCTGCCTC
>JAQHUG010000074.1:7760276-7779636 GCA_028555095.1 Dicrostonyx torquatus
TTTTTTTGGTTTTTTTTTTTTTTTTTTTTTTTTTTTTTTATAAAACAGGGTCTCATTATGTAGTTCGGCTTGCCTGAAACTCACTGTGTAAACCGAGCTAGCTTCAAACTCAGGTACTGGCCTGCCTCTGCCTTCTGAGTGCTGGAATCAAAGGTGTGTGTGTGCCAGCATGTCCAACATGGTTCCATTCTTTAACAAAGTGTGGAGAGAGTCCGTCCCTCCATAGAGGTTACTGGAATTTACTATCTGGTGTTTGCAAACAGCTACCTCTCTTCCACTGCTCACACTGGCAGCGGCTGGAGCTGGCTCCTAAAAGTCCGTCTTTACACAGGCTAATGGCGTTCTTTAAACGGCTCTGCAGGGCAGAGCAGGAAAACAGCTCCAGAAGCAAAGACCTTGACAGTGATGCTATCAAACGAGCTAAACGTTCTTTCCGTGCAAACTTTAATGCCAGCCTTGGTTGCCCTGGAGACCCCGCCCCCTTTGTAACTACTCAGCTAGGCTGTAAAGATTCTAAAGAGCAACCAAGCGATCACAAGCCAGCTGTCCCTGCTCCTCCAGCCCCAAGCGAATCTCAGATCAGCATGAGGTTGCCGACAGGACTGCAACAGTCTGTGTGCACCTCAGCGGTGTTGCTACGGGGTTGCTAGAGAGACATCGTCATTCAGCATGTTAAAATCTCTGCAACAGTAAGATTCCTCTCAATATATTTTGCTTTTTAATCCCCAAAGCCATAGTGTCTATACTGACTGCTAGTTAGCTGTGTAATAACCAACATTTTTTGTGTTTCCTCCCTCCGCTGTGTGTGTGTGTGTGATATATTTGTGTAGTATATACACACATACATGTTCTGTCCTTCTCTGCCTTATTCCTTTGAAACCAGATCTGTCACAGAAGCTCGAGCCAGTAAGCCTCAGAAATACTCTTGTCTCCATAAAGTTGGTAAAGACTAAAGTTAATAATAGTAACAATGGTCGGGCGGGGGTGGCACATGCCTTTAATATCCTAGCACTCGGGAGGCAGAGACAAGAGGATCGCAGAGAAACCCTGTCTTGAAAAACCAAAATATATATATATTAACAATGGTGATGATGATACTAAGGACAGCAATGGAGGAAACATCCATCCAGTGTTGGTCGCTAGTATCTACGCATGCACTGTCAGGCAAATAACCCTCCACATGAAAATCCCTTTCATTTGAAACACATTATTAAGAGTGTTACTATTTCTGAGAACTAGGTTGATGGTTATCAAGGCATGAAAGAAATGATCTTTTCCCATAACTGAAAATTAAACTCTCAATAAGCACAAATACTTAATTCATTTGGACCTTCAAAGTTCTGAAGATATAATTTAATGTATGGTGGAGGAGGCAGCAAAAGTGATTGCCCAAAATGCATGAAGAAATTGAGAAAGGATACTTCACTTTTAAATGTTAATTTAAATTATCTATCAAATGTTTTAAATATTTCAGAAAGAAAAGTGTTTAATGAATCACAGCAAATACACACACTTAAAAATAATCGAAATTAATTTTTAAAAAACTATTGATCCTATGCCCACATGGGAAGAAAGAACCAACCCCTATAAATAGTCCTTTGACCTCTACAAGCACACTGTGGCACTTCAGTATACACATGTGCACACACGCACGTACACACACACACACACACACATACATGCACACGCTAAGTAAATGAATTAATGTAACTTGAAAATACAGTTATTTTGTAATATTTGAAGAATTTTCTATAATTAAGGGACCAGTTCTAAACAAGGGTTGGTGCCTAGAGAGTTCCACGTGTTGAAGAAGTGGAATGCTGAGGACAGGGTGGGTCTGACTTTGGGTTAGGCCCACAGTACATGGAAAGTTCTAGATCTCAGTAATCTGCAGAACCTCAGCCAAATCTGCAGAGCTGGGATGGGGACCATATTTAACTGTGGGTAAGACACTCAGGCCCACAGATGTGTGGGAAGTTTCACACCATGAGACCTGCAGATCCGGGCAGGAGACCTGAGCTGACACAGGGCCTTGACTAACCCTCAGATGGAAACTCCAGATAATGTCTCCAGCCCTAAATACTAGTCCCCAGAGGAAAACCAATAGTTCAACTCGACTATGTCTTTATCCTTTATTGAAAATACCACCATTGAAAGAAAAAAAAGGGGGAGTGGGGGTGTTGGAGAGATGACTCAGAGATTAAGAGCACTTATTCTTACAGAAGATCATTCTTTGGTTTTCCGAGACAGAGTTTCTCTGTGTAGCTTTGGAGCCTGTCATGGAACTTGCTCTGTAGAGGCCAAACTGGCCTCGAACTCACAAACATCCTCCTGCCTCTGCCTCCCGAGTGCTGGGATTAAAGCGGCAACTGCCCAGTTCTGAAGACCATTCTTAACTCCAGCTGCAGGGGACCCAATGCCCTCTTCTGATCTCTGTGTGTACCAGGCATACACATGGTGCACAGACATACATGTAAGCAAAACACCTATATACATAAAATGAGTAACTATGAAACCATTTTTCAAAAAAAGAATCAAAGGAGAGGCTTGAGTTTAAAAAGAGAAAGAGAATAATTTAATGGAGAAACTAGCATCTGAGCAAGTTCCAGAGAAGAAGCTGAAAGACACGAAGGTCTGAGGTAGCGGGGCTCCCCACCAGTCTCTAATCCTACAGTGATGGCACCTAATGCAATGACGCAGAAGACCTGGCGGACAAATCATACGAAAGACTGAGAAGTATGTTCAAATGATAGCGGGGCTCCCCACCAGTCTCTAATCCTACAATGATGGCACCTAATGCAATGACGCAGAAGACCTGCTGGACAAATCATACAAAAGACTGAGAAGTACGTTCAAACGATAGAAAGAAGGCATGAATACGCTCCAGGAGAACTGAAGGAACGAGCTGGATGAAATAAGGAAGCCAACCCAAGATGTGCAAATGGAATTCCACAAAGAGATAGAATTGGTAAAATAAATAAATAAATAAACCCAGAAATGACGCTGGAAATGAAAGAGAAAAACCAGAGACAATCATAGATTAAAAACGCAAAGACTCTTGGGAATTTTGATTCATGATTGATGTGATAGGGTCCGGTTCAGAGCCGGGCATTGGTGGTGCAGGCCTTTAATCCTAGCACTCAGGAGGCAGAAGCAGGCTGTGAGTTCAAGTCCTGTTTTTTTGTTTTGTTTTGTTTTGTTTTGGATTTTTCGAGACAGGGTTTCTCTGTGGCTTTGGAGCCTGCGCTGGAACTAGCTCTTGTAGACCAGGCTGGTCTCGAACTCACAGAGATCCGCCTGCCTCTGCCTCCCGAGTGCTGGGATTAAAGGCGTGCGCCACCACCGCCCGGCCTCGGTCCTGATGTTTTATCCCACCAACAGAAACTCCTATGACAGTTGTTCTTTGTTTGTTTTTGCTTTGCTTTGTTTCTTTAAGGCAGGGTCTCCCTATGTAGCCCGACCTGGTCTGAAATTTATAAATTCTCTTGCCTCAGTCTCTTCCTAGGTGCTGGGATTGTTAGGCATGTATCACCCATGGTTTTTTGTATTATAAATTTTTTATTTTTATCTCAAACATTTACTGATCTATGTCCAGCATGTGTATGTGTTTGGGCACTCGCACCCTGCATGCCTGGAGGTAACAGAACACCTTGCGGAAGTGGGTTTTCTCTTCTGCTGTGTGGATTTTGGGAATCACACTCAGGTCGTCAGGCTTGGCAGGAAGCACTTTACCCACTGAGTCACCTTCCTGGCAACCCCGTATTACAATTTTAATGTCCCTAAAAATGATCAATTAGCTAATAATTTTCCCCAAATGTGGTTTTGTTGGTCTGTGCTTATTTATCTGACTGTTTTTGCAGGCTTGGGGGGGGGGGGCTGGTTAAGTTTTTAGTCAGCTTTACACAAACTAGTCTCCAGAGAAAAGGACATCTCAATGGAAGGATTGCCTCCATCAGATTGCTTTTTGGACATATCTGTGAGGCATTTCTTGATGAACAATTGATATGGGACAGCACTTATGGGTGCCGCCAGCCACCCTTAGGCAGGTGGTCCTGGATTGTAAAAGAAAGGAAGCTGAGCTAGCCATCAGGAACAAGTCAGCAAACAGCACCCCTTCTTGGTATCTGAGTCTGATTCTTGCTTCAAGATTTCTGCCTTAACCTCCCTCAAGGATGCACTCTACCTATAAACCCTTTTTAGCCAGTGTTTTATCACAACAACAGAAAGCAAACTACACTAGGTTTCAAACCCAGAGCCTAGTGCATGCTAGGGAAGCCCTCTCCCCGTGAGCCATCCCCAGGCCTGCTCAGAATTTCCAGTAGATGAGAAGGGAGATTTGGTATTGTCTGAGCGCTGTCAAAAACCTTCTCTAAAAGCCCAAACAGCAAATCCTTGAGGCTTTGTGTGCTCTATGGTCTCAGTTATTACCAGTTGAAGCTACTTCCGCACTCTGGAGGCCAGAGGCTCAGCTCTAACGAGCCTCCTTTACAAAGCAGGTTTGTAAAGCAGGCTCTGCAGTAGCCTGAAGGCAGGTGGTCTCTGAAAGATCTGCAGCTCTGCTGCCAGAAGGAATCCAACTCGGGCCACTGGATGCAACAAGCAAGAGGCACTTTATTGGATTAGTACACAGGCCTGCGGATGGACAGACAGCAGCACCCTCAGCAGAAGCTTTGGCTATCTGACCACACCGGGAGTTGTTACAAACAGCTTTTATAGGCAAAAACCACAAAATTAACATAAGCGGTACAAATACAATGCTGATTGGTCCAAATCATTAGACCAGGGTTACAGACAGGGCCAAATTAACATAGTCCAACCTACTCTAGGAAGAAACTGACAAACTTGCTTTTTTCACATTCAGTGTTTTTCTCTTCTCAGTATCTTTGCATCACTCAGTAAAAGAATCTTTCAATAAAAGATTCTCTTTTCAGCAACCTGCCAGCTTCACCTGGACCTGTTCTTAATTTTAACCTTGTAGCCAGCAGAAACAGTGTCCATAAGGGGAAATTTTGGGGGCTGTGATCTTTCAGTCTCCACCAAAATTCCTGTTAGGATTTAGGCCACAAAGCAACAGTGTTGAGGGGAGGCCATTTAAAGGGATTGTTACTTTTCTCCTGAAAGCGGGTTCTCATTCTCACAGGACTGGATTAGTTACAAAGTGAAAGAGGCTGTGGCAAAAATAGCACTCGGCTCCCACCAGACATGGCTGCCGGATCACAAGCTCTCCAGAACCATGAGAATCAAAAGTAAACCTCTTGTCTTTATAAGTTGGTCTCTGCAGTTCTGTTATAGCAACAGAAAACCGGCTAAGAGAGAGGCATGGCTTCACAGTCCCTATTACAGATGACAAATAAAAGCCAACAGAGATTGGAGGACAGATCCTTAAATGCCCATCACAACTACTAGACAGAGTGCTTAGAAATCAGGCAGAGGGGAGATCTCAGCATACCTGAGCAATAAAACGACATCCTAAGGCACAAACCCCACAGTGACAGCTACAGGTCCTCTAAATATGCCCGCGTGCGAAGGAACAGCGCTCTCGGGTCCCTAGCTGAAGAAGCTGCAGGATGTTTAGAGAACGGTTTTAAATCATGGTGGCAAATGACCAGCGGTCTTGATGCTCTGTTTGCATTGGAACCTTGCAGATCATAAACCCCTCATCAAGCCGGGCGGTGGTGGCGCACGCCTTTAATCCCAGCACTCGGGAGGCAGAGGCAGGCGAATCTCTGTGAGTTCGAGACCAGCCTGGTCTACAAGAGCTAGTTCCAGGACAGGCTCCAAAGCCACAGAGAAACCCTGTCTCGAAAAACCAAAAAAATAAATAAATAAATAAACCCCTCATCAAGCTATTGTTTCTTTAGATGGACCAGTAGTGGCTCAGGGATCTGTGTGAAGCTCGCCAGTGCAACAGCTTTAAACATCAACTAAAATCCTAAGAGTTTTAACAACTCCAGAGAACCGAGAAAGCCCAAAAGCAGAGGTGAAGGAGAATCTCAGCCCAGCTGCTTTCAAGGATATCCTGGCGTTTGGGATCCACCTTCTTGAGGTGTGGCACACAAAGAGCTGTACATCCGTAATGTACATAACTGAATGAGTGTGCACTTGCCAGCCATTACCATAGTCTATGCCAAAGGTTCTGTGGCCGTTTCCTCCTGCCTTCTTGATAAACAGCCATTATTGGTTTTGCTTCATTAGCCTGTCCTGGAACTAGCTCTTGTAGACCAGGCTGGTCTTGAACTCAGAGATCCTCTGCCTCCCGAGTGCTGGGATTAAAGGCATGCGCCACCACCGCCCAGCTCATTTTGTTTTTTAACTCTTTGCTCTTTGGGGACCCACCACTCAGCTCTTAGATGGATACACAGAGACACTGTTTTCTTACTCACAAATGGCCGGCCCTAGCTTGGCTTGTTTCTAGCCAGCTTTTCTTAAGTTAAATTATCCCATCTATCTTTTGCCTCTGGGATTTTACCTTTCTCTATTCTATATTCCTTTCTTTCCTTCTTACTCTGTAGTTGGTTGTGTGGCTGTGAAGCTGGTCCTTGGCATCTGCCTCTCCTTTTCTTCTACTTATTCTCTCTGCCTGCCAGCCCCACCTATCATTTCTTCTGCCTAGCTATTGGCTGTTCAGCTCTGTATTAGACCAATCAGGTGTTCTAGACAGACAAAGAAACACAGCTTCACAGAGTTAAACAAATGCAACATAAAAAGAATGCAACACATCTTTGCATCATTAAGCAAATATTCCACAGCATAAACGAATGTTACAGATCTTCAACGAATATTCCACAACTGAGGGCACTGAACTCCCTGGAGCTAGAGTTACAGGCCACTGTGAGCTATTCAGCACGGGTGTTTGAAAGTAAATTCAGGTCTTCTAGAAGAGCAGAATGCACTCTTGACTACTTGGCCATCTCCCCAGCTCCTGAAAGAATGGTTTTAATTATTGCTGGTTTTAATAAGAAAGTCATGCTCTACTCTGGATCTAAAAAGACCATCTGAAGCCCGTGTGTTAAAGGCTTGTTCGTTGTGCACTGCCTCCACGCCAACCCGACCACCAAGGAGTCCAATGGCCACGGTCTGAGGTGTCTGAAACCATAAGCTAAAGGGAACCTTTCCACTTACTAGGTGGATTCTGTCAAGAACTTTAATACAGGTCACAAAGTCACCAACAATTTGTTTCCTATTATAACGTAATGCATGAGACCGAGTAATTGACAAAGACAGAAGGTTTGGGCTGGTGAGATGGCTCAGCAAGGAGAGGGGCATGCCACTAATCCTGACAACCTGAGTTTGGTCCCTGAGACTCACTCGGTGTTAGGAAAGAACTGACCCCTGGCAGCTATTCCCTGACCTCCACATGTGCACCGACACACACATACACAGAGGAGTAATGGGATCTGAGCTGGAGACCTCACAAAAGTAAGATTTGTACTACACTTGTCTAGCAATCCTTCTGCCTCTGCCTTCCCAGTAGCTGGGAGGTCAGACTTATGGCACAGCCTTGTTATTTTTGTTTGTTTGTTTGTTTTGTTTTTTATTTGTTTGTTTGTTTTGGTTTTTCGACACAGGGTTTCTCTGTGGCTTTGGAGCCTGTCCTGGAACTAGCTCTTGTAGACCAGGCTGGTTTTTTGTTTTTTTTTATTCTCTTGGAGCTAGCAGGCTAGCATGGGTCTCTGCACCTCTGCAACCCTCCCTGCCTTGACCAAACTACTCTTACTGACTTCTAAAGCCCCGCCTACAAAACCCACCTCCATAGAAATCTTGGGATTAAATTTCCACTACAAAAACTTTGGAGGGAGACATGTAAACTATAATAAGCATTTAACACTCATGAAATCTGCCCTCTTATCAAGACATATACTCTTTGTTTGTTTTTTATGGCACTGTTAGGAGAATTAAATGATAAAAGAAATCACATGTCACTCTCTTTTTATGAACTATTCAACACAAGAAGAAATAAAATACTTAGGTGGTACTAAAAACAAGTCCATCCAATAGAGGAAGGCTTTTGCTTTGAACAGCACTTTGTAGACCTGAGGACCAAAGAAATTAACTTCCTTCAAAGCACAAGCGAAGTTCAGAACCAGAACTGAAGTGCCAAAATTAAATTAGATGCCAAAAGGTTAGTAACCCCAATGACTTGGGGAACCCAGTCATTCCTTTTCTTCTGATTGGTCTCTTCATTCCTGAACCACTGATGACGATAATAACAACCACACAGCATCTGGGAAAGTAAATGGAAGTGATGCATGTGTCTCTACTCTGCCATGCTCAGTTCCTTTCCCCTCTTCCCTGACTCTGTTTTACTTTGCTTATTTCGTGTAGCCCAGGCTGGCCTCAGACTCACTACATAGCCGAAGACGGCCTTGAACTCTTCATTTTTCTGCCTCTGTCTCTCTAGGGCTGGGACTGCAGGCCTGTGCCACCATACCTAACTCTCAATAATTTTTGAAAATGTTCTTTTATTGTTGGAGAAGCACTCAATGTACATGCTGCTCTCTGAACCAATTTGTAACTGTACAGTGCAGCACTGTTGCTATAGATAGGGTGTTACACTGCACATCTCTACAGCTTATTTATCTTGCACAACTGAAACTTCATGCCCAGCCATTGGTCATTCTCGCAACCTCTTCCTAATAGCCACTCAGAACCAGAAGGCCCCTGGGAAAGAATAAAGCAGGGACCAGGAGACATAGCTTCGTTGGTAAAGTGCTTGTCCTATAAGCACTGGGCCCAGAGTTTGATCGCCAGCTGCCATGTTTAGTTGTTTGTTTGTTTGTTTGTTTGTTTGTTTGTTTAAGCCTGATATGGTGGTGCCACGCTTGCAACCCTGGTGCTGAGGAGACAGAGACAGATGGGCCCCTAAGTTCCCGCCAGCCTAGCCTAGTTGGCAAGCTTCAGGCCGGGGGAAAAAGAGCTGTGTCAGCAAACAAGGAAGATGTGCGGCCCTGAATGCAGGACACCAGCCCCGGCTATAATCAGGCCACACATGTGCTCACGGGCACACCTGAAGATGCATGGACGGACAAACATAGAAATCAATAAACAGAGCCAGAAAGATGCTTCTGTGGCTAAGGACAAACCTAACCACATGAGTTAGATGCCCCAGGACCCATAAAGTAAAAGGAGAGACCTGGTTCTCAAAAGTTGTCCTCTGCCCTCCATCCCTGCACCACACAGACATACATACATGTACATGCTCAATTTAAAAAATGCAATAATTAAGAGTTAAATAAATAAAGGTAGAAATCTAGTCCATATGTAACCTTCCCTTTCTTTGAGACAGCATCTTAATATGTAGCCCAGACACTCCTCAGTATGGTGATTTTTCAGCCTCCATCCCCACACTCAATCTTCAACACCCCCCCCACTCCCCACACTCCCACCCCCCCCTGCGGTGAACTGCAGGTTCCGCCCTGCCCACCCTGCTTGACTCATTTGCCAGTCTCCCTCAGTTTCACATCTCAGGTAATTGGTGATTGGTTTAGGTCCTAGAAAAATCTCAAAGACAAACTGGAACTGCCAGGCTGAGTTTGTGCAGTTTAAGTAGGAAGAGGGAAGAGACTCCTGATCCCAGAAGTACTGAATCCAGCCAGGCACCACGGTTCCTTCGGAGTGCAGCCTCCTAATTGGCTATACACTGAGAAAGAAAAGCACTAGGAAATTACCTTCTGGGGAATCCCAGCATCCTACTTCAAATGCTAATTAGTTCCTGGACTCAGTGCCTAGTGTTCAGATGTAGTACCTGTAGAAAGAAAGCCATGCCTTAGTCTTAGAGTCCTGTGGTGTCTTGTGATTAGATCTCACTTCTGTCTAGTTCCTCTTGCCCTCACTGGAGATTCTCCATAAAAGTATTTTACACTTTACTGACATATGTATTTAAAAATCTTTTTTTTTTTTGGAGATAAAATGCCCAACCCCCATGATATTGGATTTTAGAGTTAGCAATTATCTTTGAGGCAATTTAGACCTACCCCCTCTCATTTTATAGGTGAGAAGCTATGAACCACAATGACTATCCTGGGCAACAAGTTGATTTTTGTTTTTATGCATCTAAAAGAGAGGAGGTCACTGTTCTGAACTAAGGGGGAAGATGGTCCACCCTGAGATCACTGGGGTGACGCCCGTGTAGTTGATGCAACTCTGAAGAAATAGGAACACAAGGGAGGACAGGGAAAGCTGAATAAAGAAAAGATGCCACGCCTGGGATCTCCGTGTCAGGCTAGTGACCCATAGCAGTAAAAACACAGGGTGCAGCAGATGAAATGGGTTTACGTTTGATCCAGTTATTCCTCTGCTGCTGTGATAAAACAGTCTTACCAAGAGCAGCTTGGGAAGGAACGGTTTGTGTGGCTTAGACTTTGAGGTCACAGTGCATGTTGATGGAACTCGGGGTGAGAACTGAAAAGTCATGGAGGGATGCTGTTAGTGCCTCACTTATGCCGGATTCTTGCTTAGCTAGCTTGCTTGCCTTCCCTCCTTCTTTCATTCTTCCTTTCTTCGTTCCTCCTTCCCTTTTTCTTTTTCTTCCTTCCTTCTGTGAAAGCCAAAGTTACCTTTTAAGTTATAAGTACTGTACCTGAGAGATCCACGACCTGCAAGCCCCTAGACCAGGACAGATATGTCCAGGGATGCCGGGGGCTGTTGTTTCTGGGAGATAAAAAGCCACATGTTTTCACTCCCTTAACCAAGTTTGCTTGACCCTTCTGCACCAGACGCACTTGATCACTTTGTGGGCAGGAGGCTCGCGGGCAGGAAATAGGTCAGGATATACTCTTGCCCCCTGACTGGACGTAGGTTGGAGGTGTGTCAGGATGTATGCTTGCCCATAATTGGACCTGATGGGAAATGCAATGAATTATGGGTTTTCCTTCTTAAGCTGCTGCAAACTGTAATTAGGGCCATTTCCCAGGAACCTCCGTGTAGACCTGGCCAGAGCCCATCCATCTGATCAGTATTTAATTAAAGCTTGCTCCAAATTTGGCTTTAAACTGTGGTAGTAGTCTTATTCTTGATTGTGGGATTAACCCTCCCTCTCTCCCTTCCTTCCTTCCCCCCGCTCCACTTTTGAGACAGTTTCACAACGTGTCCCCTCAAACTCAAAGAGATAGATACACCTCATCTCCTTCCCTAGTGCTGGGATTAAAGAAATGCACCTCCTTGCCCTGTGTAACTAGCTTTCATATACAGCCCAGAACCACCTACCTGCCTAGGGATGGTGCTGCCCACAGTAGGCTAGGCCCACGTGTATTTGTTAATAATCAAGATCCAATCCATAGACACGCCCATAGGGTAATATGATCTAGGGAATTCCTTAATTCAAGCTGGCCTCTCATATGAGTCAAGTTGACAGGTAGATCTAACAGGACAGTGTTATATGAATAAGTGACTGGATAGAAAGTTTGATGAGAGCCGGGCGGTGGTGGCGCACGCCTTTAATCCCAGCACTCGGGAGGCAGAGGGAGGCGGATCTCTGTGAGTTCGAGACCAGCCTGGTCTACAAGAGCTAGTTCCAGGACAGGCTCCAAAGCCACAGAGAAACCCTGTCTCGAAAAACCAAAAAAAAAAAAAAAAAAAAAGAAAGTTTGATGAGAAACAGGGTGTGAAAGAAAGTTTCGCCTGGTGTGGCAGCACACGCCTTTAATCCCAGCACTCAGGAGGCACAGGCAGGCAACTCTGTGAGTTAGAGGCCGGCCTAGTCTACAGAGCAAGTACCAGGACAGCCAGGGTATGTAGAGAGACTGTCTCAAACACCAAAGCAGAAAAAAGAACTAGAGACAGAGAGAGAGAGAATTATAAGCTATGTAGAATGTGATGAGGTTGCAGCATTCTTGCCAAAGATGGAAAACACAGGACAAATAGGAATTGAAAACCATTTGAAAAGATGTGTCAACAACGTCCAAAGAGGCTGAGAGGTAGTCCCCAAGGGGCTAGACACACAGAGACAGGTACTCCATGCTTCAGACCTGGATGGGTTCTTCTGCAGTAAAGGACATTAGGAGGACAAATGTGGACACTTGAATGAGGTCTATGGGCTTGACACAGCTTTGTTGGGTGATAACACCGAGTGCTAATTCCTTGATGGTTACCCGGCAGCTTAGTTAGGGCAGCATCGGCAATTGCCTAACATGTATAAGGTTCTAGTTGTGATCTCAGGCACACACACACCTTCCTAGTGGTTTTACTCAGCATCTACTTCTTTGCAAAAGTGTATACATCATTAGCTATAGTTGTGTGTGTGTCTGAGGAGCCATGCTGGGCAAACTGCCCCTCACAATACAACTGTATCTAGATACAGCGCTATTCAAGTATGCTGTTGTCTCTTTGAATTACTCTAAAAATTTAGGGGCTAGAGAGATGGCTCAGTGGTTAAGAGCATTGCCTGCTCTTCTAAAGGTCCTGAGTTCAATTCCCAGCAACCACATGGTGGCTCACAACCATCTGTAATGAGGTCTGGTGCCCTCTTCTGGCCTGCAGGCATATACACAGACAGAATATTGTATACATAATAAAAAATAAATAAATTAAAAAAAAATAAATAAAAAAATAAAAATTTAGATATTACTTAATAGACAGTACAAGTTATGTCATGACATGTAATAACTATCATAAGCAACCCATTATAATGTATGAACTTGATATGTAAAACCAAGTTTCAGTATTAAATCAGAACATCACTTAAGCAGTTTTTGCTAAGGGTAGGGTTGTAGTTCTGGGGTAGAGCACTTATCAAGCAAGTATACAGCCCTGGATTCCACTTCAATGGTACAAATAATTTTTAAAAAGAACTTTACTTAAATTTCTAGATGTTATGCTTCCCCAAAGTGAAATTTGAGCCAATTAAAATTACTTTAAATTTTTGACACTTTCACACTTATATTTAATGAATTTTAGTTATCTTTGCCCCATTACCCTTCTTTTTGTTTCGTTTTGTTTTTCTGTGTAGCTTTGTTGCCTGTCCTGGCACTAGCTCTTGTAGACCAGGCTGGCCTCAAACTCACAAAGGTTCATCTGCTTCTGCCTCCCGAGTGCTAGGATTGAAGCCACCACTGCCCATCCCCTATTACCCTTCTTTTCAGTGACTCTAGATTGTATCAAATTGACATAGAACTTGCCAGTACAATGGAAGAGTACGTAAATTTTCTACAAGTAAACATGCAGGAAGATAGTGTTGCAAGGTAAACTCACCAGAGAAAACACATGAACATGCATAATGTCGAATAGAAAGTCTTTATTTGAATGGAGAACTTGCCCGAATCATGCAGCCCCAATCCTCACAGCACTTTGACTTTTATGCACAAAAACCATATCCTAGTTGACATGTTTCAGTTAACAAGAACAGTTATCAAGAAGCCAAAAAGCAAAGTTAGTCGTTTGGGGACTTTCCTAGGTCCCGGAGCCATGCACTAGGTCTTGATGGATTAGATCTTTGTTCCCATTTTGGCAGGTGTTGGGACCCACATGCTGGGTTTTAACATCAGAATGGTGCCTCTAACATGGCATTAGTTGTGCCAAGGTCTGGGGCCTGTCACAATTGTGTTCTAATGGTGTGACCCTTGGTATGTCCAATACACTCCAGGACAGTCCCTGCTCCCAAGACTAAAGGGGAAACACAAGTTGGAGTCTATAGGCTTTTAGAGAGCGAGGGGGTGGGGGGAGGCAAAGCAGATATTGTTGTTAGGTAAGGAGGGGGCTGGGGAAGAGAGAGAGAGTGGATGCGAGAGGAGGGGGTGAATATGATCAAAATCCATTCTATGAAATTCTCAAAGAAATCATAAAAATTTATAATTAAAAAAGAAACTAGTGCTACACTTGTCAGCTGATCCAATTGTTTCACTGATGAAGAAATGCTAGCATTGTAACATGTGGTTCTTGTTGACTGATTGAAGACTTCAGTTTTATCTCCAAGATACTTTATAGTCAAGTCATAAATTAAGTAAATGAACTTTTCTTTTTACATTTTAAAAAAAATATTTATTTTTAAAATAAAGAAAAGTATTGTGTGTGTGTGTGTGTGTGTGTGTGTGTTCCCGCGTGCGCGTGCGTGCGTGCACCTGCCTGAATTCCTGTGTACCAGGTACCCAAGGAGGCTAGAAGAGGCTGCCGGATCCTCTGGAGTTATAGGGACTGTGAGTTTGCTATAGCGGTTGCTGTGGAACAACCTTTGTACACTGTAAATGTAGATTACTCTCATTGGTTAAAAAGGACCTGACTGACCCATAGACACTATAGACAAATAGGAAGAGACTAGGTAGGAGATCCAGACTAGGAGGATGCCGGGAGGGAGGGCAGAATTGTAGACCGAGGCTGCTCGTTCGTTTCCCAGCCGCCCAGACCCAAATAATCACACAGAGACTATGTTAATTATAACACTGCCTGTCCCATAGCTTAGGCATATTCCTAGCTAGCTCTTATATCTAAATTCATCCATTTCAATTATTTTATATTTTACCACAAGGCTCGTGGTTTGTTACCTCTTGCTTCTTGGGCAGCTGCATGTCATCTTCCTCCTTGGAGTCTCCTTGACTCCGCCTACTTTCTCTTTCTATGTCTCTGTTTGGATTTCCCTCCTGGCTTTACTCTGCTAAGCCATGGGCCAAAACAGATTTATTCATTAACCAATAAAAGCAAAACATAAACAGAAGGACTTCTCACATCACAGAGTCTCAGGAATCTTGAAGGAGACGGGGAAGAAGCAACACGGTAAGTTCATAGAGGAGGTAAATGAGCCTCAGGGCAGCACAGAGATGAATAGAAATGGGCTCATTCGAGCTGTAAGAGCTAGCTGGAGACAAGCCTAAGCTACAACCGCGCATTTATAGAACTAATATTGAGTCTCCATGTGGTTAATTTGGGAAGCAGTTGGTGAGACAGACCTACTAGGTGGTCCTGATAAAAAATCTGCCTACAGTGGGTGCTGTGAACAAACCTTGGTGCCCTGCAAGTATTGTATGTGTTCTAAACTGCTGAGCCTTCTTCCAGCCTCTTCTACTTATTTATGTGTGGATGGGTGCATGTGGACATGTGGGGTTTTTTTCTTCTAGTCTTTGGGGTCCAGGGATCTAATTCAGATCATCAGGATTGGCAACAAGTGTCTTTACCCACCAGGCTATCTTTCCATGCCATAAATAAATATCTTTAGAGATGGTCAGAGCACTACTTGTAGTCTCTTTCTCCAAGAGGGTACGTAAAAAGTTTAGGTTTTCTTATGATGACTCAAAATTATGTTGTAAAAGTAACTTTTTCTGTTATCAAAGGTTAACTAAATATCTCAAACAATTTCTTAGAAATCTGAGCAAAAATAGGTAACAACACTGAGTATTGCTTCAAAGTGAGTTATAAAACACTACTCAAAGCAGCCCAAAGAGCAGTTAACATGATCTGGGGCAGTTTATCTACAAAGTTTTCAAGACATTTTTGTGCTGAAATTAAGGTCAACAATGAAACCTGGGTGTGGCTGTGCACGCCTTAAATCCCATTACTTGAGAGGCAGAGGCAGGTGAATCTCTGTGAGTTCAATGCCAGCCTGGTCTACAGAGTGAATTCCAGGACTGTTAAACAGAAACCCTGCCTCAAAAGTAAATGAATAAAAAATAAAAACAAAAAATAGAAAAAAACAAACAAAAAAGTCAACATAGATACTATATTAAAAATAAGGGACTTCTGGCACTGTGATTCATAATTCTAACACCTGGGAGGTAGAAGCTAGAGGATCAGAAGACCAAGGCCTTCCTTGGTCACAGAGTAAGTGCCAGATCAATCTGGGAAAACTTGGGCTTTCAGCATTTTTGAATTATTTCTGGTGTATTTTAATTAAAATTTTGTGTTTAAGGGCTTGACTTTATTTTAAAAATGAATATGGCATCTGGATAGTCGGCTGAGCGGTTAAGAACACTTGCTGCTCTTGGAGAGGACCTTGGTGTGGTTCCCGGCAGTCACACAGGGGCTGGCAACCATCGACCTTGCCACTTCTAGAGGTCTGACACCCACTTCTGGCTTCCTCAGGCAGCAGGCATGTGTGTGCTGCACACACATACATATAACCAGGCAAACACTCAAACACGTAAAATAAGTGAATCTAAAAGGTTTTTAAATAATCAATGTGAATAATTCTTTACCTGTATAAAATAAAAATGTGTCACCTTTTCAACATTCATTCAGGGTGGCTTTGGTTTGGGCTTTGTTTGTTTTGTTATTGTTTGGTATTTTGTGATTTTATTTGGCATAGCCATCGTTCACATCAGCTGTGGAGCTTTGGACATGGTGACAACAGAGACACAGGTTACTAAAGCACACAGAGCTTGTTTGTTGGATCGTCGCCGCCGTGTTTGTGGGACAAATGCTCTCAGAAAGAACATGGAGCAGTCCCCATTCTTTGACCCAAACAACTTTGTTGTACCTGTTGTCAATACACACAGCCAAGGTTCCCACCATCTCCTTTGCGGCAAATTTCCAGACCTCTGTGATGGCTGAGGGGCGTGTTTCCCAAAGCTCACAGCACGGAGGTACCTGTGAAGCCGCCATTATGTATGCCCAGGACCACCTCGCTGATGTCAGAGTAGCCGCTCTGTCTCTCCACCCTTCTGTGAAGGGGCCTCTCTGCAAGCTCTGCTATGTATTCGTTGTTTATTTACTTGTTTTTGAGACGTATCCCAGGCTAGCCTCCACCCCATAGCCCTGCTTCCGTCTCCTGAGTCCTAGGATCACAGATGTGTCCTCCACACTCGCCTACTGTTCGCTCATTTTGCTATTTCATCTTGGGATGATGGATGCTTTAGGGCTGACAGAGCACTTCCTGTAGTTTATGTAAACATATTTTGCTCGACAGAGGTATTCATAGAGGCTAATTAAACCAGTGCATCTCAGCTGGGAAGTGTCAATGTCAAAACCTCGTTGTCTGAATTCTATTTCCTCTTGTGTTTCTTTGCTGCACCACTTCTTCTGACCATTCATGGTCCATGATGGTTCCTTGGTGAATGTTTGCACAGGGTTCCTGTGTGTTAGTTTAGTATAGCTCAAGTTAAATAAAATTTGCAACAAATATATTTACATAGATAAATTTAGCTTTTCAAGAGAGTTAACCCAGTCCCAAACAATAAAATATCCTTTGTGGTAAAACCAGGAAGGGCTGCAAAACCAGCCTGACTGGTTTAATTCAGATATTAAGGTTGTTCTTCATAAGAGAAAAGGAGGAGGGAGATGAGGAGGGAAAAGGGAGGAGGAGGAAAGAAGAAGAAAAGAAGACAAAGAGGAGGAGGAGGAACAGGCAGAGAAAGAGGAGGAGGAAGAAGAAAAGACAAAGAAGAGAAAAGGAACAGGAGGAAGAAGAAGAAAAGACAAAAGGAAGGTGGTCAAAATCCCAAGAAAGAGCAAACTTTTGACCATGTGGCAGAGTTTTTTTTTTCATCCATGAACAATACTGTCGCCAACAGTTCACGAGCTGCCTCTCCATGCCGAAGTCCTCTGAAAATGTTAAGTCATGAGTATAGTACTCAACAGTCATCAATAATTTGCCATGTTTTTACTCTTCCTGCACTTAATTTTTTAAGTTGGTACATTTGTTTTCTTTTTAAATATAATATTTTAATTGTTTGAAAATACTGTACAACGCATTTTGAGCATATTCTTTCCCCCGCCGCTCACCCCAAGTCCTCCCAGAGTCAGCCCTGGATTTTGAAAACATAACGCAAGCTAGAGTTATCTGGAAGAGGAACCATGACTGCGAAAATGCCTCTATCACATTGGCCGGCAGACAAGTTTGTGTGTGTGTGTTCCTGACGAATGATTGATGTAGGAGGGTCTTAGCGCTGTGGGTCGTGCCATCCTGAGTTAAGGAGGCTTAGGACATATAAAAGGAAAGTGGAGGAAGTCATGGAGGCAAGCCTATAGGTAATGTCCCTTTAGGGCCTCTTCTTCAGCTCCGGTCTCCAGGTTCCAACCTTGATTCTTGACCTGACTTGTTTCCACAAATGACGACAATTTCAAACTGAAATAAAGTCTTTCCTCCCCAAGTTGCTTTGGGTCATAATGTGTATCACAGCCTAGAAACCTAAAGAAGATGGCCTCCATGACTTCCTTTTGAATAGGTTGCAGCATTTTTTTTAACTGTTTTGAGGATATAATGGGAATTCTTCACCCCAGTGTTAAGCAGCACAAACACGGTTTCCCACGTTGTTAGTCGGAACAAATAGAGCAAAGGACTTTTTGAAGAAAGGACAGCGAAAGTCTCACATCACTGTTGAAGGTGACGGCATTTTGATATCCTGCCTGTGTTCTTTCATTGTGCGTCTTACATGACTATGGTGATCCCGGGTTTGTCATTCTCTGTGTGCTTTGTCCTGTCGGGCCTTTTTTAGGGAGCAGAGCCTTTCTGTGAACTCCCAGGCCGCAGACAATGTTGTCAACGAAGAGACTCTGAGCTCCCTGGCAAGAGGATCCCCTTGTCCAGGCTGCACGTTTGCTGAGTGCTGTAACTTCTTTCTCTTCGTTTGACTTAGCACTTTCACTGTGTGTCCAAACTATTTGAACTGCTTTCTGTTTACTTTTGCCTTTGAGCTGCCATCTTATGCATGGCCTAGACTAGGTCTGAACTGGACTCAACTCAACCTTTTGCCCCAGGCTCTTGAGTACTGAAGTTGTAGGCAGGTCAATCCACATTACAGGAATCCACTGAATCTTTAAGCCATTATTTCTCATTGTTCCTTCTTATTCTCCTTTGTTCTATGTTGTTCTTAGCTCTACATCCTTCCACCCCTTATGAATGTTCCCAGTCATATATATCCTTAAAACCAGCAATTTCCCAGCCCTAGCAGGACCAGAATTATTCTACCCCATAGAAAATCAGATAAGAGTTTTTACAAACATACATACACACAAACATACATGCACGTGCGCATGTCTAGGTTGTAACATTTTAAAATCAAGAAGTTGTTTGATCTTATCTTTAAATATTTTTAATTTATTTTTTGGAGGCACAGCCCTGTTGTGGAGCTGGAACTTACAATATTTCTGTTCTTGTCTCCAGAGTGCTGTGAGCTATAGGTATCATTAAAAATTTGTTAAATTAAAAATTTAACAAATGCTTGGTGTGCAGTTGGGAGGCAAAGGCAGGTGGATCTCTGGTGCAGGAGAATTGTCTGTATTCTGTCAATCATGTTTTAAATAAACGCTGATTGGCCAGGCAGGAAGTATAGGTGAGAAAACCAGATAGGAAGTAGAGGTGGCACAAGGAGAACAGGAGAATTCTGGGAAGAAGGAAGCCCATTTCCCCACTCCTGCACAGACCACCTAAGAGGCAGGAGGTGATCTGCTCCACTGAGAAAGGTACCAAGCCATGTGTCTAACATAGATAAGAACAATG
>JAQHUG010000074.1:7779739-7833027 GCA_028555095.1 Dicrostonyx torquatus
TGAGAACTGGTGTCCTCTTCTAGCCTGCAGGCATACATGGAGGAAGAATACTGTATACATAATAAATAAATCTTTAAAAAAAAAGAACAATGGGTTAATATAAGTTATAAGAGCTAGTAAGAAGATTGAGTTAATGGGCCAATCAATTTATAACCTAATGTAGACTCTCTGTGTGATTTTCTTTGGGGTTTGCTGGCTGCGGGGTACTGGGTGGGACAGTAACCCCAACAAGACAGCCCTCATGTTACAGATCTCTGAGTTTAAGGCCAGCCTGGTCTTCATAGTGAGTTCCAGGTCAGCTAGGGCACCACATAGGGAGACCCTGTTTCAAAAATTAAGTAAATAAATAATGATTTTTTTTAAAATTTGTGCTGGTGGTTGAAACCAAAATTTCAAGCCTGAGGTTTGAATCCTGATAATAGTGTATTTCATAGGTACAGGTCTTCCGGAACTACTCTCACATGCTTTATTAGTTGAACTAAATGCCATAACACACAAAATCCTCATTCTCACACGATGGAAGGGTTGGTGTTCCTGCTTGCGAGATTTCCTTCTGTGATCTCAGTCTCGTAGATGTACCCTTGTCTGCTGCTGTTTTGCTGACTTCTGTTCTTTCAGTGATAAAATCCCCTGACACACCACTGGGAGGTGGAGGCGTGTTTTGGTTCAGTTCATGGGTACACATCCATCACAGTAGGATTGGGGGCTGGTTTCATGGCACGCAGTCAGGAAACAGGTTGCTAACAGTCTCAACCCACTTTCTGCTTTTTACTGGATCTGAGATTCCAACTGTGAAATGGCTCCACCCACATGTCAGATGGGTCTTTCCCACCTCAATTACCATAATCTAGACAATCCCTCACAAACAAGTCCAGACTTGTTTCCATGGTGATTCTAACTCCCAGCAAGTGGAAAATCAAGACTAACCATCACTTTTGCCTCTGGAGTCACATGGGCACCTCTCTCTCTCAAATGCAGAAGGGGCAGGGAGGCATATTTATCTCCTAAAGCTTTGAGGGAGAAGCAACACATTGGCTCCACCCACATCAGCATGAACCAATCACTTGCTGCCCCTCTCTGCAAGTAATAGTCCCCAGGAAATGGTGTGCAAGAGTGGTGCAGGAGACTTGTCCGTAGTCTGTCAATCATGTTTTAAATAAATGCTGATTGGCCAGGTAGGAAGTATAGGCGGGTCAACCAGACAGGAAGTAGAGGCAGGGCGAGGAGAACATCTGGGAAGCAGGAAGCTCCCTTGGCATTCCTGCGCAGATCTCCAAGGAGGCAACATGTAGCAGCCCAGCTGAGAAAAGGTACTGGCCATGTGGCTGACAGTGGGTTAATATAAGTTATGGGAGCTGGTAGGAAGACTGAGCTAATGGGCCAATCAGTGTATAACTTAATGTAGACTCTCTGTGTGATTTTCTTTGGGGCTTGCTGGCTGTGGGGTACTGGGCGGGACAGAAACCCCAACGAGCAGGCCCCTCATGTTACACAAGAGGACAGGGGGTTGGCTAGCAATGATCTGGTTTCAGCCACTCAGGACTTTCATTACCTGCTTCCCATTCTCCAGTCTGTTTACATTGGCAATTATGTTTATAACCCATGAAACAATCTTTTAAGTGAGAAGGTACTTTGTCCTATGTTCAAAAAAGCCCATGGAAACGTGTGAAAAAGACTGAGCCAGGAAGGTTATGACAGATATGATCTTATCAATATATGCATTTCCACACCAGCAACCATTCAAGGACGGTTCAGCTTCTAGGGGTGAATTGTGGAGAGATTTGGCTTCCTCCAGAAATATGCAGTATGAATAAAAATGCTTGGTAAATGTATTTCAGGACCTGCCCCCAGTATTTTAGGCCATTGCCACAGGCAACCAAGAGTAGGATCGCACTATTCCAGATCCTTGGCTGAAATTCTGATGTCACTAGAAACAGACCTTATAGTTTGAACTATCCATAAACAACTTAATAGAAATTAGATGCCAACTTAATAGAAAACACAGCAGGTAGATACTATTTATTAATTTATAATTTAGTGTGTGGTATGTGTATGTTCAGATGCATGTGTGCCTCTGGCATTGGCATGACACAGCAGCTTGTGAGCAAAGGTCAAAGGATGTGACAGTTCACATGAGAAAGGTCCTCGGAGTCTAAAGCGTTTGAATTCTTGGTCCCCAGTGGTGGCACTGTTTGGGTAGGTGTAAGAGGTGTGGTCTTGCTGGAGAAGTATGCCACTGGGGGCAGGCTTTCAGAGTTAAAAAGCCTCACCTGCTTCTAGTTCTGCTTTGTCTGCTTCCTGCTTGTGATTGGAGATACGAGTTCTCAGTTTGCTTCCCCAGCAGCCATGCTTGTCCCTTCTCGGCCATGATGGATTCTTATCTCCCTGGAACCAAAAGTCCAATGAACTCTGTATTTCACAAGTTGTCTTGGCCATGGTATTTTATCATAGCAATAGAAAATAATATACAGAGAATAACTTCGGAGTTTTCTCTCTCCCTCCATTGTTCCTGAGGAACTCAGGTCACCAGGTTTGGGCAAGGAGAGCTTTTACTAGCGGAGTCATCACACCAGCTCTAGGTACACATTTTTTAAAGTTCTTGACCCTTGATACATATATAAGCTATGCTACTGTAAATGCCCTTTTAATTTAATGCTATTGTTATTAATCCCTTTTCTTTATCAGTGTTTGTTTTTGGCACTAACATTGTTGCTTTAGATGAGTGGTTCTCTGCTGTGGAACAATGGTCTTTTAATAAAACGCCAGTTGGCCAGTAGCCAGGCAGGAAGTAGAGGTGGGGCTACAAGAACAGGAGAATTCTGGGAAGAGGAAAGGGTCAATCTGCAGTCATCGCAGAGGAATCCAGACACAGAGGATAAAACGTACAAAGCCATGTGTCTAACATAGACAAGAATAATGGGCTAATTTAAGATGTAAGAATTAGCTAATAATAAGCCTGAGCTAATAGGCCAACCAGTTTACAGTTAATGTAGGCCTCTGTGTGTTTCTTTGGGACTGGACAACCGCAGGACTGGGTGGGACAGAAACCTCTGTCAACAATTCTCAATCTGTGGTAGGTCACAACCTCTCTGGGGGTCAAATGACCCTTTCATAGGGATCATCTAAGACGGATATTTCATAATGGTAGCAAAATTACAGTTATGAAGTAGCAACAAAAAAATTTTATAGTCAGGAAGCAGCACAGCAGGAGGAAGTGTACTAAAGGTCACAGCTTTAGGAAGGTTGAGAGCCACTACTGTAGATGGTTGTATGCAAAAGTGTACATTTATTATTTATTTTTGTTGCTGTTATAGGGTTTTTCTGTGTAACAGTCCTGGCTGTCTGAGAACTCACTTTGTAGAACAGGCTGGCCTTGAACTCACTGAGATCTGCCTGCCTCTGCCTCCTGCATGCTGAGATTAAAGGCATGAACCACCACCACCCAGTTAGAAGTACACATTTATACTATGTATCTCATATATACATATAGCCTGTCTTCAAGTTTTCTGTAATTTATAATGTTAACTGACCCATCCCTTTCATCGAATGAATAAGGATTTTACCATATCACAGAATTGGGGGCTAGGGAGATGGCTTGGAGGTGAAGAGTACTTGATGCTTTCCCCGAGGACCAGAGTTCAGCTCCCAGCACCCACACCATGTGGTTCACAACTGCCTTGTGCTCCAGCTCCAAGGGATCTAACGCCCTATTCTGTACTCTTCAGGCATCTACACACATATAGATGTGTGTACAATCATGCAGATACACACATGCACACATCAATACAAATAGGAAATGAATCTTTTTAAAAAGTCACAATCTAACGGCATGAAATAGGCACGACTACATTAGAATAATCTGATAGCATGTACCTGGTTTTTCCTATAGTTTATAAAACTTATAAATTTACTCATAGTTTGGAGGGAAAAAAAATGAATGTTCCTTGATTTTGTTTTTGCTTTGGGGAGAGGAGAGGTTGGCATGGTCTCAAGAGTCCAGACTGCCCTTGAACTTTACATAACTTAGGATAGCCTCGAACTCCTGAACTTCCTGCTTCAGTTTTCTAAATACTGTGATTGAAGGCAAGTGCTACTGTGCCCAGTTTTGTTCATTGTTATTTTTATTTTATTTTGAAGACAGGATTTCTTTGTGTAGGCCTGGCTGTCCTGGAACTCACTATGTAGACCAGGCTGGCTTCAAACCTGGAGACCCCCCCCAGTCTCCCAAATGCTGGGATTAAAGGTGTGTGCCATAATTGCCCACTCCTTTGTTTTGTTTTCTGAGACAAGGTCTCGTCACATAGCCCTGAGTGGACTGGAACTCACTCTGTAGACCAGGCTACCCTCAAACTCACAGATATCTGCCTGACTCTGCCTATAAAGTGCTGAGATTATAGATGTGTACCACCACACCCATGCTGCTGTTTTTTTGAAGATATTTTTTAGATTATTTGTTGAGACAGGGTCTCACTGTATATCCCTGGTTGACCTGAAACTCCCTATGTAGACTAGACTGATGCTGTACTTAGAGATCCTCCTGACACCTGAGTGTTAAAATTAAAAACATATGCCCCACCGGCAGCGGTGGCACACGCCTTTAATCCCATCACTCGGGAGGCAGAGACAGGCGGATCTCTGTGAGTTTGAGGCCAGCCTGGTCTACAAGAGCTAGTTCCAGCGCAGGCTCCAAAGCTACAGAGAAACCCTGTTTTGAAAACCAAACAAACAAAAACCCCATTAAATAAAATAAAAACACAAAATCATATGTCCCACTCTAAGCATTTGTTTATTTTAAAAACTTGTGTGTGTACACACACGCGAGTGCACATCAATGCAGATACCTTGGAGGCCAAAAGAACACATTGGATCCCCTGGAGCAAAACTTACAGGTGTCATGAACTGCCTAACATGAACACTGGACACTAAACTCTGAAAGTGCAGCATGTCTTCTTAACTTCTGAGCCATCTTTCCAGCCCTCTTTTTGTTGTTGTTTTTTTTTAAGCATACTGTTTTAAGATATTAAAAAGGAAACAAAGAGTATAAATTTCCACATCCTGTGGTGGGAAATGATCGATGGTCTAGACAGTTCCTGCCTAGAGAAGTTGGACTAGTCTATTCATGAAGGAAGAAACCCCTGCTTCCAGTTAGGATTCTGAGCAGCTGAGGTTTGCAGAAAAAAAATGAATGACTATTTTCCAAAATGTTAGGATGGACACTAGAGGACGATGTACACAATGTTCCTCTGAAAACCGGCATCCATCTCTTAAATGTTGTTCAGCAACATGTCTGCAGATTTTGTTTACACAAAGAGGGTTGGGCATGGTCTCACACATGTGCACACACATGCACACACCCCTGTAATCCCAGTAAGTGGCAGGTGTAAGTAAGAGGATCCACAGTTCAAGGTCATACACAGGTCTTGTGTGAGAATGAGGACTTCAGGCGTAAGAAGCAAACGTCCTTGCCACTGAGTTGCAGCCCCGCCTCTTGGCTTTCCTACTTCGAAAGATGGTTTGCCACTGTATACACTAGACCACCAACTGTTTGCTCTGTCCTGAAAGCTTGTGGAGACTTTGCGAAGGTGACCTTAACAGGAGAAAGCGGACCACAGGAAGAGGTCTTGAGGAGTATGGGGCACCCCTTTTTATCTTTTCTCCCCTTCCTGAGCTGAACCATGCAATAAGCTGTCCTAGCTGTAAGCTTCCTTGGCCGTAAGCAGCCAAGTCCTCCCTGCCATGAGAGACTGTATCACCTCAAGCCTTGAGCCATAATGAAACCTCCCTTAAATGGTTTCCTGTCAGTTATTTGGTGAGAAGAATAACCAATACACATTATAAAAACCAAGTAATTTGGTTTAAATGTTTTTGTCCCCTCTCAACTCACTGTTGGAATTTAATATCGGTGGTAGTTAGATTTTGTCAACTTGACACAAAACTAAAGTCACCTAGGAAAAGGGAACCTCAGTTTAGGAACAGCCTCCATCAAACTGGTCTGTGGGCATGCCAATGGGGATTTTCTTGGTTAATGATCCATATGAAAGGGCCCATCCCACTGTGGGCATGCCACCCCTAGGCAAGTAGTCCTAGGTTGTGTCCGAAAGCAAGCCCATCCAGTCTTGGGGAGTGAGCCAATAACCATCATTCCTTGATGGTCTCTGGGTTGGCTCCGGCCTTGGCTTCCTTTAATGATGGACAATGACAGGCAATAAACCCTTTCCTCCCCATGTTAGCTTTGGTTAGATTTTTATCACAGCAACAGACGCTGAATTGGAACAGTCCCTAGTGTGACTGTGGGAAGTGATTGTGTCATGGCGGATCTGTCCTCATGAATAAGATCAGATGCACTTATGAGAGGTCTGACTGAAGAAGCTCGTCTGCTCTCACTCCTTGTCACCCAGACACAGTGCTCCTTCCTACCAGGAGACGCAACATGGTGGGGCTGTCTTGGTATTAAGAAGCTTCTCTTACCAGATAATTTAACTTCCTGGAATCCTTGCTCTTCTTCCCAGCTTCCAGAACTATAAGGAGTTTAGAGGAAGACATATGGAAAGCAGTTGGGGGGCTAAACAGGAGCAAAATACTACATCTATATAGATATATATGTATATATGTGTGTGTGTGAAAATGTCATAATGAATTAATTGAAAGTCAGCCCTTGATAGGAGATTGTCAATAAATAAAATAAAATGGAAAGCAACAAACCCATTATTTTGTATAGTACCTTAAAATATTAACAAAATTAACAATTTCAATCTCAGCCATTTTTATACAGCAGCAATCAGTGGATAAAGACATCCTATCTCCCAGGTATAGTAATATTTTATTTGTGTGTTAATACCTTAAAATATTAACACAATTAAAATTTTCAATCTCAGTCATTTTTATATAGCAGCAATCAGTGGATAAAGGCATCCTATCTCCCAGGTATAGTGGTATTTTATTTGTGTGTTAATAAATAAAGCTTGCCTCAAGATCAAAGTGCAGAATCGGGCCACTAGAGGCCAGGGAGTGGTACCACACACCTTTAATCCTAGAACTCAAGGCCACCCTGCTACACAAGATTTAATTTGTCTAAAAGAGAAATAGATTTCATAGAAAGGTGCTCCCAGCACTCAAGAGTCACACGCCTTTAATCCCAGCCCTAGGGAGGCAGAGACAGGAGTGATTCGGCTGGGCAGAGAGAGAAATGTAAGGCAGGAGGAGCTGAGAGCTCATTGCAGTCTGAAGTTTGGAGAGCACTGGAGTCTGTAGTCACTCTGAGGACAGGATCGCCCCTTTGTTTGTCTCTCTAGGTTGGCTGCTTTGCTTTTCTGGTTTTCAGCTTGAGCCCCAGGATCTGTCTCTGGGTTTTGTTTACTCATACTACACCTAGTCAAGTATGGTGGTGTTCTAGCTGTAATTTCATTGATTTGGGAGACTAAGGCAGGAGTATCAGGAGTTTGAGGCCATCCTGGGTTACATGAAACCTTGACTCAAAATACAAATATACCTTATGTCCTGCTGAAAACTGGAAGTTCTAAGGCTGAAGGAGATAGGAAAGTGGACATAGACTCAGAGAATGAACACTGTAGCCATGTGTATCAGGGTTCTCCAAAGGAACAGACCTGATCAACTGAATATATACGTGTGTGTGTGTGTGTGTGTGTGTGTGTGTGTGTGTGTGTGTAGTCCAACAATGGCTGTCTCCTGATGGAAAGGCCAAGGATATGGTAGGATCTGGTAGGTGTTCAGCCCTTGATACTGGACATCTCAATGGTCTCAATCTGGTGCTGGAGTCCCAGGCAAATCCTAGAGAGCTGCCAGTCTTCAGTCTCTGCTGGGATTCTGAAGAAGCCGATTCTAACAGCCGTGAAGGGATGCCTCAGGACCTGGATAGGTGAACTTGCCAGGCAGAGTGAGGTCAAGTAAACAAAAGGCAATAGGTTCCTTCTTCCATGTCCTTTTATGTCGGTTGCCATCAGAAGGTCTGGCCTAGATTTAGGATAGCTCTCCCAACTCAAATGATCCAGATTTAGGGTAGGTCTTCCCACTTCAAATAATTCGATTAAAAAAAACATCATGGTATAGCCAGGTGCTTGGGTTTTATTTATTTCCAGATACGGTCAAGTTGGCAACCAAGATTAACCATCACACCATGCTGTCAGTCTCGAATGAGTGAGTTTATCAACTATGGGGCAAGCAAAAGTAAAAGAACAAATAGCAAGCAGCAGACAGACAGCAAAGCATCATCAAATCAAACCAAAGCTTACCACACCCAACAGAGAAGCCTGGGGAAGCCTAGTTGAGACAGCCATGCTACAGTGTCTGAGAGATGATACAGTCAGAGCTGAGCACTTGCTGGATGACCTTCAGGATTCCCAACCCCACACAGGTATTTTTAACCATAGCACTAAGAGTGGTAGCCTCACTAGTAACCATTTGCCTTCTGGCTGTTTCCAAGGGTGCAATGTTTGTAATAGCCTTGGTTGTTTGCTGTTCTCCTTTCAATCTGTTACAGGGCCAGGGGGCCAGTCTGCTCCAGGACAAGGTAGATTTGGAAGCTACTTGAAATAAGACCTATTTGCTTGTTCTGAGTCAACCCTCAGTAAGTATACACAGCATATGACAATTTACCAATTTATATTACAAACAGGAAATCTCTGCCACACCGACCTTTCAACTGCCACTTCCTCAGACCAACCTGCCACTCCAGACGCTAATCCAGTTAAACACAAAAAGCACCCCTCTACATTTGCTCTGTTCTTTAAACTAGAGATGTTGTCTGCTTGGTGTCTGATCAAGTCTGTAATAGTGTAACAGCCTTGTCAATATGGTCTTAATGTCTGAGTCATTGTTTGCAGTTTCCTTCTGGTCTGATATTCTCAGCTAGACGAAGGAAGGACCTATGACCAGTTTGTCCTTTCTCCCAGCTGCTGTTGCTTGGCAGAATGCCTGACACAGAACGACTGGCTACCCATGCCTTGTGGTATCAGACTGACTGGCAGAGCCAATCTGGTGCTGTCACATATGCCACTGCTCGGGAGGGTTACATATCCTCTGCTATACTGTCCCTGTGTTCCATCTTGATTATATGGAGACAAAAGGAGACAAGCGAACAATCAGAACATGCTAAGAATCTACAATCAACTCCTTGTCATGTTACAAACATTGTGCACAAGGGTTTGTTAAATTATCTGGAGAGGCAGTTATGATCTTATTTAAAAATATCAATGTATAGGCATATTTCCCTATATTTCATAACTCTTAAAGATCAGCATTAATATCTATCCACAATATTAGATAAATATCAGGAGAGGAAACACCATTTATTTTTGTTAAAACAGTAAATGTTCCAAAATTCTGAAACTCTGATTTGATTTATTTTATAATTTATTTACTTTTACTTAATTAACATTAATATTTTGCCTGCATGTATGTCTGTGTGAGGGTGTCAGATCTTGGAGTTAGAGACAGTTGTTAGCTGCCATATGGATGCTGGGACTTGAACCTGGGTCCTCTAGAAGAGCAGTCAGTGCTCTTAACCACTGAGCCATCTCTCCAGCCCATAAATTTATTTTTTACTTAGCTAAAGGAGATATTAGAGGGGGTTGTAGACATGGATCAGTAGGCTAAACACACTGGTTGCTTTTCCAGAGAACTGGAGTTCAATTCCCAGCATACACATAGTGGCTAACAACTATCTGTAACTCTAGTGCCAAGGGCTTAGTGCCATCTTTTGTCTTTCATGGGTACCAGGCACACACATAGTACATGGACATACATGCAGACAACACTCCCATGCATATAGATAAAAATAAAATTAAGTAAACAAGTGTGTTAAAAAAAATTAAAATGACCCTGGCAGTGGTGGCGCACGCCTTTAATCCCAGCACTCGGGAGACAGAGGCAGGCAGATCTCTGTGAGTTTGAGGCCAACCTGACCTACAGAGCTAGTTCCAGGCCAGGCTCCAAAGCTACAGAGAAACCCTGTCTCAAAAAACCTAAATAAATAAATAAATAAATAAATAAATAAATAAATAAATAAATAAAAAATTAAAATGATACAACAGAGTCCATAACCTGTGAAAGTCTGGGCTAAGTAGATTTTGCTGGTTCTGTTTACAACTTACGCCCTGGCTTTTGTGAACTTTGTCACATCAGCAGTCAGAAGTGTGCTATAAACACATGGCTTTAGTTTTACCACTGAATTAAATGGTTCTCTTAGGGCCCAAGGCATCTCTGAACTATGTTTATGAGAGGAACTTGGAAGCCATGGATATTAATGCATCAGTGTACACTGCTCACCTTATTAAGCCTTTGCACATTTATGCAGTGCTGGCTTAATTGATTCTGTGAGTTATTTAATCAGTGCAGAAACCACGGCTCAGAGTTCGCTTTACTTGAGGCCATGTAGAATGTGAGCGGCTCTCTGCTTGGTTTATTCTCAGTCAACATTTTGTATTTTGTCACACTGGATCCAGTTACTGACTTTAAAGTCCCTCCACCCCATGTCCTAAATGAATCAAGATTCTCACATGAATTTTCTGGTTAGAAATTCTGTCATTGTCTATAAATGTTAATATCCTTGGAAATAACTTGGAAATCTGTTCCTTTCTGCTTAAAAATAGGCATTTAAAGCAAGATGCAGTTGAGAAATTTAGAATTTCCAAGTGTGACATTATCTCAGATTCTTTATATGAAAAGCTAAGGTCGGTGCTGGCACCTGAGAGAAGATAGTAACTGCTAATAGAAACTCTGTTAGGGACGACCTGTTAAAGCCCATAATAGTGGGACCATGTCCTTCATATTACTTTATCTTTTTTTGTGATAAGAGTATTTATTACATTGGTGATCATGGGGCTGGGGCTGTATCCTTTTTTTTTTTTTGGTTTTTCAAGACAGGGTTTCTCTGTAGCTTTGAAGCCTGTCCTGGAACTCGCTCTGTAGACCAGGCTGGCCTCGAACTCACAAAGATCCGCCTGTCTCTGCCTCCCTAGTGCTGGGATTAAAGGCGTGCGCCACCACCGCTGGGGCTGTATCTTTCTGTAGAGTACTTGCCTACCACAAGGGAGGCCCTAGATTTAATCCCCAGCACCACACCCTACAAAACTGGTATCGCATTGAACAATGGACACATAAATACATGTATTATCAGGATCACAACTACAGCAAAGATAAGCCAAAATAGTAACACATTGCATCGTATCCTTTTCAGCCCAAGAAAGGGACTGGGGAGCTCACCACACAGTTACTGTGAGCAGAAGATAAACGAATACTGTCTTCTTCTTTGAAAGAAAAGGCACACTTCTGTGGCTGTGTTAAACTAACGCAGGGTTTTAGCTGGGAGGCTGGCTGACTTGGCTGTGTGTGTTAGCTACTCTCCTGATGCTGCCATAGAAGACCACGACCACAGTGGCTTCTTTAAGAAAGAGTTTGCTTTGGCTTCCAGCTCCAGAAGGGTAAAAGTCCATGGTGGTAAGGAAGCCTAACAGCAAGGGACAGGCATGAGCAGGGACAGGAAGCTGAGCGTTCACACTGACAAATGCAAGCGTAAAGCAGAGAGAGTGACCTGGAAGTGAAATGCATGAAATTTTATTCTCGAAATTCAGCCCCACCCCCATGACATATTTCCTCGAACAAGGTTCAGATCCTAAACATCCCCTAACAGTACTACCAACCTGGACCAAGTGTTCAAATGCCTGAGACTGAGGGACTGTGCTGGTTAGTTTTATGTCAATTTGATAAGGCTAGAGTCATTGGGAAAAGGGACTCTAAATTGAGAAAATGCCTGCAGGCAAGCCTATAATGCACATTAGTGATTGATGTGGCAGGGACCAGCTCATTGTGGGTGATGCCAGCCCTAGGCTGGAGATCCTAGGTTCTTTAGGAAAGCACACTGAGAGCTGGTGGTGGCACACAACTTTAATCCCAGCACTACGGAGGCAGAGGCTGGTGGATCTCTGTGGTTTCAACGTCAGCCTGGTCTACAGAGCAAGTTCCAGGATAGCCAGACTGTTTCACAGATAAACCCTGTCTCGAAAAACCAAAAAAGAAAGAAAGGAAGGAAGGGAGGGAGGGAGGGAGGAAGGAAGGAAGGAAGAAAGCACATTGAACAAGCCATGGAGAGCAAGCTAATCAGCAGACCTCCTCTGTGTTGGTCACTGCCTCGGGTTCCTGCCTTGAGTTTCTTCCCGGATTTCTTTGGATAACTGATTAAGCTGAAATAAACTCTTCCCTCTCCAAGTTGCCTTTGGCAGTGTTTTATCACAGCAATAGAAACACTAAAACTAAAACAGGTACATTTTCATTCAAACCATGACATTCTACTTCCTGGTCCCCACAGGCTTGTGGATAAATCATAAGGTAACTTACGCTTAGTCAAACGTTCAAGGTCCCATAGTCTTTCACAGTCTCAACACAATTTAAAAGTCCAAAGTCTCTTCTAAGACAAAGGAAATCTCTTAATTGTAATCCCCTGTAAAATTAAAAAGCAAATTTCATACTTACAGCATATAATATTACAGAGTATATATTACCATTCCAAAAGAGAGGAAAGGGGACATTGTAAAAGCTAAAATTATGTTTTAAGTTTAAATTACTTTGCTTAAGAGAACTATAAAACAAAAATGCCTCTAACTTGTGAGTCCCAGTTGCCCAAGGGCAGTTAACTTCCTGGAATGCTGGGGGCTGTTGTTTACATAAGATAATAAGCCTTGTGTTTTCCTTCTGTAAATAAGTTTGGTTGCTCCACCTGCACAGGATGTGTGCTTGATCACATATAGGTGGGAGGTATATAGGCATGAAGTATGTCAGGATGTATGCTTGTCCCTGATTGAACGAAGTTGGGAACTATGTAGGCCTGTGTGGTTTGCCTTCATAAGCCCCCGACCAATGTAATTTGCAGCCATACTCTGGGAATCCCAGCTATGTATCTAGCCAGTGTTCATTCTCCTGGCCAGTATCTAATAAAGCTTGCTTCAAACTTGGCTAGAAAATTATGGTAGTGGTCTTCTTCTCACCCAGTGGGATTAACAACATAATGAGGAAATGCTGGCCCAAAGCAAGACCAAACTCAAGAGGGCAAATACCAAATTCTGAAGTTCTAATTTTAGTATCAAAGGCTCCACCCCTCCAGCTTTGTTGTCTACAAAACACAGGTCTTTCTTGGGCTGGCTCCATGTCATGCATGCAGTGCTCCTTGGCAGGTTTCCCATAGTCTGCATGGCTCTCAGCACTACTGTCTTCCAGCTTCCTACTATGATGGTCTGTTAGGCTCTACTTATATCATGTGACCACTTTTATAGTCCAAAGTCCCAAAGTCTTCTACACATCTCCAAAAGGCATGGTTATGTTCTTATAGCAACACCCCATTCTCAGTACCAACTTTTTTTTAATCAGTAACCTTTCTGTCCTTGTCACCATGACCATGGCAACTTACGTAAGGGGTTTAATTGACTTACAATTCCAATGGGTAAGTCTCTATCAACATAGAAAAGCATAAAAGCAAGTGGCAGGGATGGCAGGAGGAAAAGGTAGCTGAGAACTCACATCTTTAATTGTAAGCATTGTGAACTGGATGGAAGTGGGGTGAAGCTCTCTGGCCAGGCTGCACTACCTATATCTCCCAAAACTTGAGAACAAGTGTTTGAATGCTCAAGACTATGAGCAACATTTTGCTCCACACTTTGCGTGGCCTTTAAGCTTGCTGTTTCCACATCAAAAGAAGCAAAATACTAGTCAGGACAAACAGATTAGAAATTTAAATTACGAGCCGGGCGGTGGTGGTGCATGCCTTTAATCCCAGGAGGCAGAGGCAGGTAGATCTCTGTGAGTTCGAGGCCAGCCTGGTCTACAAGAGCTAGTTCCAGGACAGGTTCTAAAGCTACAGAGAAATCCTGTCTCGAAAAACAAAACAAACAAAAACAAAAAAAGAAAAGAAATATAAATTACTTTGTTTATGCTTCTGCTTTATTTTTCTATTGCTATGAAGAGACATCATGACCAAAGCAACTCTTATCAAAGAAAGAATTCAACTGGGGGCTTGCATGACCATCATGGCAGCAGGCAGACAGGCAGAGAGAGAATATGGCTGACATAGTTGTATGAACTTCAGAGTTCATCTGGGCTAGAGAGATGCCTCAGCGGTAAAGAGCACTGGCTGTTCTTCCAGAGGTCCTGAGTCAATCCCCAGCAACCACATGGTGGCTCACAACCATCTGTAATGAGATCGGCTGCCCTTTTCTGGCCTGTAGGGCAGAATACATGCAGGCAGAATACTGTATACATAATAAATTAAAAAAACCCAGCTCATCCCAAGTACACACCTATTCCAACAAGGTCATACTTCCTAATCCTTTCCAGTTTCACTAACTGAAGACCAAGTATATATAAGCCTATGGGGAACATTCTCCTTCTAACCACCACACTTCCTTGTTATCCTTATATGTTATATATTTTACCCTTGTTTATGAAGCATTACTGCGTGCCAGTCAAGCACAGGCTACCATGTACTTCGTGACCCTTTTCCTTAATCTTTAAATAGCTATGTGAAAGCACTGTGAGTGAAACTTGAGTTTTCAAAAGGTTAATAACCTTTAATATAAACTCAACATAGAAGGCTGTTATAATAAGGACGCTAGTTCGTTCCCGGCTGCCCAGAACTGAAATAATCACACAGAAACTTTATTAATTAAATCACCGTTTGGCCCATTAGCTCTAGCTTCTTATTGGCTCTTACATATCAATTCAACCCATTTCTATTAGTCTGTGTATCGCCATGTGGTTGTGGCTTACTGGCTAAAGTTCTATCTGGCTCCCTCAGGGCTACATGGCTTCTCACTCTGACTCCACCTCCTTTCATTCAGTTTAGTTTTCCCCACCTAGTTCTGTTCCCCTATAGCTCTGCTGTAGGCTGAAAGCAGTTCCTTTATTAACCAATGATATTCACAGCATGCAGAGGGGCATCCACATCACCTCCCCTTTTCTGTTTAAATAAAAAGGAAGGTTTTATGTAGATTTTAGTCAACCACGTTGGGTGCCAATTTGCTGTAAGGAGGCTGCTTGTTCGTCCCGGCCACCCAGAACCGAAATAATCACAAAGAAATTGTATTAATTAAATCACTGCTTGGCCTATTAGCTCTAATTTCTTATTGGCTAGCTTTGACATCTTAATTTAACCCATCTCCATTAATTTGTGCCTCACCACAAGGTTGTGGCTTACCAGCAAGGTTCTGGCGTCTGTCTCCAGCAGGGCTACATGGCTTCTCTTTAGACTCTGCCTTCCATCTCCCAGCATTCAGCTTAGTTTTCCCCATCTAGCTCTGTTCTACCCTATCAGGCCAAGCCAGTTTTCTTTATTCATTAAAGGTATTCACAACATACAGAGGGGAATCCCACATCAGAAGACAAAGGCAGGGGGAATCACAAGTTTGAAAGACTGGTCTTTATAGAAAGTCCCAGGCTACCCTAGGTTACAGAATTAAGATAGTGATTTTTTTTTACAACAACAACAACAACAAAGCCAGGTGTTAATGTGGGATGTTTTACTCTGTTAGCTTTTTGAGGGTCCACCACTCATCTCCCAAATAAATCACACATGGAGGCTTATTTTTATGAATGCCCGGCCTTTGCTTGGCTTGTTTCTTGCCAGCTTTTCTTAAATTATCCCGACTACCTTTTCCTCTGGGATTTCATCTCTATTTCTGTCTATCTTTCTTTCCTTCTTACTCTGTGACTGCCTGGGTGGCTGCCCCTGACATCCTCCTCTCCTTGTTCTCTCCTCCCAGAGTTCTCCTTCTGTTTATACTTCTCTGACTGCCAGCCCTGCCTATCCTTTCTCCTGTCTATCAGCCGTTCACCTCTTTATTGGGACTATCAGGTGTTGTAGACAGGCGCAGCAACAGCCTCACAGAGTTAAACAAATGCAGCATAAACAAAAGTCACACACCTGAAAATAACAGTCCCCAACAAAGTACGGTGGCACACACTTTTAAGCCCAGCACTCCTGAGGCAGAGCCAGGCCGATTTCTGCAATTTCTATGCCAGCCTAGGCTACAGAGCAAGTACCAGGACAGCCGGACAGTTACACAGAGAAACCCCGTCTCGAAAAAAAAAACAAATAAAAACAAAAAAGGGGGAGAGGGAGGTGAGAACTAAGATGATACAATGAGGAGGCATTGCAGAATTCATGTGTACTTGATTGTGAGCTAATTTTGTCTACTATATTCTAGTGGAGAAACAATAAATTCTTAGCTGGATTTTACAGCAAAAAACTTGCACAGAATTATCTGAGGAAAAGAATGAAGCTGGCTGTGAGGTAAACATCAAGAAATCTCATCAGAAGTCAACGTTCAGTGTCATATTGGGCTTGGATCAATAATTCTCTCTCCCTCAGTGCTGGGCTGTAAGCTCCTGGCTTCGCAAATTGCTAGGCTATTATTGCTCTACCAATGAAACTGCTTTGAGGTATTTGGTTGTGGTTTCTTGTTTTGTTTTTATAGACAGGGTCTCACTCTATTACTCTACACAGCCCAGAACTCACTGTGTAGACCATGCTGTCCTGGGATTCACAAGAATCTGCCTGCCTCTGCCTCCCCAGTGCTGGAATTATGGGTGTGGGCTGCTGCCACAGATGACCAGTCCTTACCTTTTTGTTTATTTGTTTGTTTTTGTTTTTGTTTCGAGACAGGGTTTCTCTGTGGCTTTGGAGCCTGTCCTGGAACTAGCTCTTGTAGACCAGGCTGGTCTCGAACTCACAAAGATCCATCTGCCTCTGCCTCCCAAGTGCTGGGATTAAAGGCGTGCACCACCAACGCCCGGCTAGTCCTTACCTCTTTAAAACAGACTGTGTGTATGTCGTTCAGACTGGCCTTCTGCTTGTAAATCTCCTGGTGCAACCTACTAAGTGCTGGGGTTGCAGGAGATTTGCAGGCATTTTTGTTTTTTTTCCATGTTTTGCGGGTTTTTTTTGTTTTTTTTTGTTTTTTTTTTAGCATCGTATGATAGCATCATTGTAATTTTTTTAGTTCCAATAAGCCTTGCCATCAAAATGTTTGGGAGCCTCTCATCTAGCACTAATCTCCTGGCACCAGACAGGGTCCCAAGTTTCATAAAATCTTTCAAACTGATGCCCAATATAATGTAGAGCTTGCTTCAAAATTCTTTCACATTGCTACTCCATGACATAGAAAGTGTAACACACTGTTGAACTGGTGGTATGACTCAAAGGGTAAAAGTGCTCACTGTACCAGCCTGACTACTTGCATTTCATCCCTGCACCCCATGCTCGGATGGAGAGAGAGAACCCACTCCACAAACTGTCATTTGATTTCCACAAAATCCTTATGGCGTGCGCACCTGCACCCACCCACATGGCCACAGAATAATTTTTTATTTAAAAGTATTACATATTAAGTACTATAAATATGAAAGCTTTAGATCATTATGGTCTCCTGATGACATAGGTATTGTCAACCTGCTAACTGCATGTCTAAGTGGCTGGCGTCAGGACAGTACCGTGTGTACAGTCCCGTGTTGTTTTTTGTTGTTTTGTTTTTCGAGACAGGGTTTGTAGCTGTGGAGCCTGTCCCGGTACTCGTTCTGTAGACCAGGCTGGCCTCGAACGCACAGAAATCCATCCACCTGTCTCCGCCTCTGAGTGCTAGGATTAAAGGCGTGTGCCAGCACCGCCCGCTCAGTCTCACTTCTTTTAAGCCCAGCATTTGTAATTGATTACATGGACCATCTGTAACTGCTTGTGAATCATGTTACGGTTACCCCACTGACATTTACCCAACATTTTTCATGTGGCAAAATGTTTAGTGTAGGAAAGCTGACACATAATAGCTTTGATGTTTCAATAAACCAACTTTCGATACTAGGCTATGAGGTGTATCCCATTGATGTGGAGTCTCTGCAAAATTATGGCTGTCGATTTCATTATAATAACGCTCCATCCTAAGCTTTCTGTGTGCGGACAAAATTATTTGTTAACACCAAGGTTGGCCCCGCTGCTATTAGGAGACAGGATGAGGGGGTGAGCGGTCCAAAGAGGTGAGGGCAGAAGACGGGGATAAGAGTCAGTCTATCAGGGAAGTGGTTCACCGAGCAGAGGCCAATCTGCGCTCCTCTCACTGGTTGCCTTCGAGCCACCTGTCACAAAGGAGGAGCTAGAGGGGACCTGAGATCTGCGGAGAGGAGAGGAATGGCCGGGCCGGAGGCGAGCTGCGAGGCCCAGACTGTCAGCCTGGGGCCAGGCTAGACCGGGAGAAGAGCTCACGTGGTCGCCCGAACCCCGCGGGGAATCGGGTAGGGGGGGCTGCGGTGGGGAGGACGCCAGCGCGCCCCTCCCCAGCCGCTCGGCTCCTCCCTCCGGGCACGTGACGCCTCCATCCGCTCTCTCGGTGGCGCAGCGCTCTGTTTCTGCCCTCCCGCCGCGGCGCCCTTCTCCCCGGTCCGGTCCCGCCGCCACCCCCCACTCTTCCCCCGCTACCCCGCACGCGCCAATCACCGCTCGAGCTCGCGAGAGCCCGCCCCCCCGCCCCGCTCCGCCCTCTCCCATTGGCTGGAACTTCAAGGACGCGTCCCGAAGGCGGGCGGCAACCATTGGTGGGCCGAGCCAGCCGAGTTCCCGGATGAGGGAACATTCTGCGGTATAAAGGGCGCGAGGAAGGCGGGAGACGGCGCAGTTTGAATCGCGGTCCGACGGAGGAGTGGGCGCCGGGATCTCGCTGCGCGTCCGCCTGGCCTCGACTCTTTCTCGCTTGTCCCATCTTCAGCACGGTCCGAGATGGTAACGTGAGAGTGGACGCTGGGCGGCCGCGAGCCGCGGGCTTCGAGCGGGCGGGGCCGCCGTCCCCGGGGCTTGGGGCGAGGCGGCGGCGAGTGGGGAGCGTGCGGAGACGGGGTCGGGACGAGCGGAGGGGAGGTGTTTTGTGAGCCCGGAGCTCCGGAGCGGAGGCGACGGTTGGGTGGCGCGCGCGGCGCCGCTGGGAGCCGGCGCGGGGGCGCGCAGCCGCTGCCGCGGGGGCGCGCGGCGGGGGTCGGCGCGGGAGAGGGCGGGGGCGAGCAGCGGCCCGGAGACCCCGGCGGGCGGCAGCGAGCGCGCGCTGGCCCCCGGGACGCGCCGCCGTGGGGGAGGGGCGCGCCGCCTTGGTAATTCTATCCTCTCCCGTCCCTCCCGGGCTCGCGGGCGTCGGCGGCGCCGCAGGCTGGCGGTAAGGCTGGAAAAGACTCCGGAAAGGCCAAGACAAAGGCGGTTTCCCGCTCGCAGCGAGCCGGCTTGCAGGTACGTAGCCGCTGCCGCAGCCGCTGTCGGAGTAACCCGGCCTTTATCTCTGCACCCCCTTGCTTGTTTTTCGGCGCCTTGCATGGGTGTTCCATCTTTGCGTGGGTGATGTGTCGCGACTTGGCCTGCAGAGACTAAATATTGGGGCGCTGGGGGGGCGTCGGTCGCGCGTGTTATTGCCAGGGCGCGATGGTGCACCACCGTCCTTGGCTTTGGCGCGCATATCATCTTTCCGTCTTTGATCTTTGTGCATTTTTGTTTGTGTGCATAAAAAAAATCAAGTTCCCTGTGGGCCGTATTCATCGACACCTGAAATCTAGGACAACCAGCCACGGACGTGTGGGCGCGACCGCCGCTGTGTACAGCGCAGCCATCCTGGAGTACCTCACCGCAGAGGTAAACGGGAGTGTACGCCTGTGAGCTGGAAAAGGTTTGGGGGGCGGGGGAAAGTGGCGAGAGGGAAGGAGGAAAGTGATGCAAGAAAACTCCCAGGCCTTCAGCGCGGCGCGGAGGCCGAGCGAGCACTAGAGGGAGCTAGTGTTCAGCCAGGGATCCTGCTGAGCCGGAGTTTGCTGCTCTTGCAAAAGCAATTGCGTGCCCCTTCAATTCTTTGCATAATTTGCATAATTTTGTCATTCAGGTAGTGGGGAGTGGATGACGACAGTTGGTAGATTAAAAACACCGCTGAGGTTTGGCCAGCTTCATGGATCTCGACTGAAGGGAAGTTGGGAGATTGATCAGAATTTTGCCTTTTAGGTACTAGAGTTGGCAGGAAATGCATCGAAAGATCTAAAGGTAAAGCGCATTACCCCACGTCACTTGCAGCTCGCTATTCGTGGAGATGAAGAATTGGACTCTCTGATCAAGGCTACTATTGCTGGTGGTGGTATGTTAACACTGAAGCTCCCTGCATCTCCACTAAGGAAATTAAACTTTCATTGCTTCTAGAAGGAGGATATTTAAGTATATTTTGAAAAATCATGTTTTTCTCTACTTAGACTTCATAGTTTTTAAAAGACCTTTTCAGTTTGTAGAGTTACCTGTTTTGATTTTTAGTGTTTTAAAAATGTTTCCTCAAACCAATTAACCCTTGTCGCTTTTCTAGGTGTTATCCCGCACATCCACAAGTCTCTGATTGGGAAGAAGGGACAACAGAAGACCGTCTAAGGACGCCTGGATTTCTTACTATCTCAGGACTCTTGTTCTTAACAGCTGTCCGGTGTCGGTGATTCCAGTGGACTGATCTCTGAAAAACACAATTTTGCCTTTTGTAATTCTATTTGAGCAAGTTGGAGGCTTAGTTAGCCTTCCAAACCAACCAAATTTCTGCATTCGAGTCTTAACCATATTTAAGTGTTACTGTGGCTTCAAAGAAGCTATCGATTCTCAAGTAGTGGGATTTGATTGAGTTGACTGTTTTTAAAACTGTTTGGATTTTAATTGTGATGCAGAAGTTATAGTAACAAACATTTGGTTTTGTACAGACATTATTTCCACTCTGGTGGATAAGCTCAATAAAGGTCATATCCCAAACTAGTTTTAAACCTGCTTAATGAACGTGTCTCCTAGGTCTCATTCTTTGCTCACTAAACAGTCCCATCTGTGGAGTAACAAGTCCTAGCCAATTTTGTCATACAATGAACTGTTAGGACTTGCAGGAGGAGCCATGCTGCTGATTTGTCCTGTGGACAGTTACAGGAATGTGGGACAGCTGGACCTGTAGAGACCCTCGGGGTATAATGAAATAGCTCCACGGAATGAAGTTGAGATGTGGAAGAAAATCATGTTTTGAGTGACCAGACACTGGTGTGGAATACTCGTCATGGGTGGGGGGTGCACTAATTTAATAGACTGGGGTAACAGGATGACAACATTGATGTTCTAAGGCATGTCCTTAGCTTGAGACACTGCTATGCCTTTACTCCCCTAGCCGAGACAGTGCTTCCATGTTACTTCTGAGGCAAAACCATGGAAGCAGGAGGTGCTAAATAGCCTATGTAGGTGAAAGAACCGCTTCCTGCTACATAGTTACAGCTGATACCTGACCAAAAGAGCTGCTTTGTACCTGCAGCGGCTCAGCAGGAGAGATGTGGGTCAGAAGTGCCACTGGAAAGGGGGGGCTGGGGTGGCGGCGGTTCACAGCCCTAGCCGCCTAAGTCGCGCCTGTGGGACCCGTGCTGCAATGCTCCCCCTACCAGGCCTGAGGCCTCTCCAGACCTATAGGCCCAGGGGCGGGGCCTCAGGTCCTTGGGAATCGAACTGAAAGTGCGGGTCCCTGTCTCCGCCCCGATGGCGCGGGAGGCGGGCTCCGGGGCCGCGGCTGGGGTTAGGGGCCGGTTTCCCCTCGTTCGCCCGGGCTACCCGCTCTGGCCGGCTACGGCCGCCGGGACCCGGAGTGCAGCAGGCCCGGGAGGAACGCGGCTGGCGCCGCTGTGGCCGCGGGGGGCGGGGAGGCGGCCGTGAGGAGGCGGAGCTGCGAGGCCGCCCGTCGCCGGGCCGCCGCCGCCGCGGTGCCCGCTCCTCCCCGCGCCGTGCCGCGCCCCGCCCGCCCGGCCTCCTCGCCTCCACCGCGGCGGGCCCCCCCTCGCAGCTGCGCGGCCGCCGACACCGAGGAGGCGCGAGCCATGGAGGGCAACCGCGACGAGGCGGAGAAATGCGTGCAGATCGCTCGCGAGGCCCTGAGCGCCGGCAACCGCGACAAGGCCCAGCGCTTCCTGCAGAAGGCCGAGAAGCTGTACCCGCTGCCCGCCGCGCGCGGTGAGCCCCGGCCCCCGCCGTGACCCCGGCCCCCCTCACCCTCCGCCCCGCGGGCCGCGGCCGCTCCAGCCCTCGGGAGACACCGGCGGGGCGCAGTGGGGTGCTGGGTGACGGGTCCCCTCCCCCGATCAGCCTAGGCCCCTGTGAAGTGACAGGAGCGGGACTCCAGTGGCTTATCGGGCTTCACCATCCCTGGGCTCAGTATGTAGCCGTTCCTTAAGTATCTTCGAATACCTTAGATGACACTGCTTTTCCCAGGGAGAGGGAGAGAGCCCTTTACAAGACAGCTCCACTTTTGACAGGGATGGTGAAGTTATTAATGATTTCTAGTGTCTGATTTGATATGACACCGTAAGTACCCGCAAGTTCGGTAAATCGCTGAAGAGTAGGGTTTGGACTTACCCCACTTTCATTCTCCTTATTCATTGTCTAACTCTCTAGGCTTCGAGGTAATACAGTCCACACCACACTCCCAAAGCGCCAAGAGTTGTGCCTAGTATTTTATAGGACCCTCATTTATTCCTCCGAACAGTCCCATGTACAGGTGCAGGCTTATTTGACCAGGTTGACCCATGTGCAGAGACTCTGACAAATGAATAAGTGAATGAATGAACGAATGAATGAACGAAAATACCTTGCTCAAGGTCGTACAGAAAGTGGCAAAGTCAGAAGAGTAGTAGAGTTTTATCTCCAAAAGGTCTTTATTTAACTGCTATCCTTTGCCTCGCCGATCGGGTGATATTTTACTGTGGTCTCAGGTATTTCCAGGTTAAGAGAGGGAACTTGATAAACAGGACCTCTGTTTGGCTTTACTGTTTTCTTCATTCCTTTTACATTGTTGAAGCCTTTTGTTTCGGTGCTTTTCGCTTTATCTTTTTGTTGCATTGGTTTAGGACAGGAAAAGAGAGTGAAAGAAAAGTTTAATTGTAGAAAGTGCAACGTAAGATTTGTTATTCTAATCCTTGGGTGGACAGTTTAGTAGTGTTAAGTATTTCCACCTGGTGCCGTAGGCTCTGCTCTTTATCTTACACCCTCGATACCGTACCAGTCAAATAGCCGCCTTTACCTTCTTTCTATCTCTGGGCAGCCCTCATTCTGAAGTCACTTTTTATAGATTAGACTAATTAGGTACTTGATCGAAGAGAAATCATACAGAATACTCTGTATGCCTGCCTTTTTCCACTTAATAACTTCATAGTTCATCTGTATTGCAACATTTGACGTATTTCTTTCTTTTTCCTTTTTCTCTTGTCTTTCTTTCTTTTTCTTTTTTTTTTGATTTTTGAGATAGGATTTCTCTGTCACAAGATCTTCTCACAGAGGTCCACCTGCCTCTGCCTCCCAGTTGCTGGGACTAAAGATGTAAGCCACCACCGCCAGGCCAGATTTCCTTTAAAAAAAAAAAAGCTAAAGAACATTTTATTATTTATATACACACACGTCCATTGGTGTGAGAATGCACATGCACATTCAAATATCACATTTTCTTTTTGGGGGGGATACTTATTGTGTGTGTGGGGGGGGGTGGAATGTGTGTGTGGGCGTGTGCCATGATGTGTGCGTGAGATCAGGTGACACCTTGTAGAGGAAAGGGTCTCTCCACACATGTGGGGACGGAGCACAGGTCTGAGCCCTCTTGTTGGCCACCACAAGTATTCGTTCACTGGTCAGTGAGCCTTGGGTTCCTTCCACCCATCGTGTGCTGTGAACGATGCTCCTACCAGGAGAGTGTCTACAGACCTGCTTTCAGTTCTGCGTATATACCCAGAAGTGAGGTTACTGGGCCACAGAGTAATTCTCATTTTGGTTTTTGAGGAACCACTACAATGTTTTCCAGAGCAGTTGCACCATTTTGTGCGACATACATGGGGGTTCCAATTTCCTAGTATCTGATACAACACGGCACTTCCACTTTTTTGTTGTTTGTTTGTTTTGATAGTGACGATTATGCTAGTGACTATTGAGTGATAGCTCACTTCTGTTTTGGTTGCATTTTCCCAGGTGATTAATGAATTTTTTTCATGTGTTTATTTGGCCATTTGTATATTCTTTGGAGATTTGTATATTCTCTTTAGTTGCTTTCCCAGTTCAAAATCAGACTCTTTTCGTTGATATTACTATGGGACTCTTTATATATTTGGGGCATTAACTCCTTGACATCTCTAGCTCGTAGCTCTTCTCTTTCCTTCCGTAGGTCATCTTCCCACTGTGTCACGTGTGTCACTGGGATCTTGATCATTGTGTAGTCAGTCTCATTTGTCAACTTTCGCTATGCTGTCTGGGCTTCTGGTGCCATATCCAAGGACTCATTGGTAGAATTTATTCTCGCATCCCCTCTACTATGTAGATAGATTGCAGCTAGCTGTCATCCGGTGCTGGAGGAGCAGTTCTAACATTAAGTAGAAACTCTAGGCCAGGTAACCTGCTCTGCAGGCCTGGTTCTTCTCCACCCAGCTCCCTTACTCAAGGTAGCCAGCCACGAGTGCTTGGTTTTTCGTGTGTGCACCAGGGACAGTGTACTGCTCCCGTGGTACTCATAGGACAAAAACGGGCTGCTAAAAAGCATTGGATACATTTTGACTCTCCTGTTTATTTCACAAGTGAAATCATCTCAGCATCCTTAAAGCGAGCCCAGATTTACACCCAGTCATGCTTCTATCATGTAGACAGCTAGGATAAACCTCCTAAAGGACACTGTAAAAGTATAGCATCATCATTGCTCTGAGAGCGATGGGTATAGGAGAAATGGAGGAGAGAAAAAGATATTAAGGAGGATGCTGGGTATTTATCAAATAGTGATAGAGTATAATTGTGGAGTAGTCTAAAAACAGTTCAAATGCAGACTTCGTCTGCCGTCTCTATAGCCAGGGACAAGATATTTAGCTATTCTAAGCTTTAATTATATGCAAAATTAGGATGTCATCACAGAGTTGATGTGACCCAAAATAAAGCAGTGTGACTGTTCTGTGAGAATATGTCTTTTAGAGTATTCCTAGGAGTTGTTTATGGGAGTTAAATAAGACCTCAAACAAGAGAAACATCTGGAATGTTCTTGAAGGACCCTGGTAAAGATTTTGTATGGGGGAAATTGGAGCTTTTGAATGATAACTACAAACAACTCAGTAAGTTGACTGGATTGTCTTTGTATCTGCTTGTACTATGGCAAAAGAAAATCTTGTGTTTTCCTTTCCATTATGCTTATGATGAGTGAGGAGCCACAAGATTAAATTCTAGTTATAGTCCAGGATTTTTGTCCTCTTAGAATTTCCTATGGAGTAAGAAGGTAACCTGATAAAACACGTTAATAAACTGGCAAGTGCTTTCCTTGATGAAAAGTTTGATATTGAGATGGATGAAGGACGTTGTCGCTTAGAGCGACAGTAATGAAAACAGCCTGGTATTGGTATAAAAACAGAGACGTTGACCAATGGAATCGAATCGAAGACCCGGATATTAGTCCACAAACCTATGAACACCTAATATTTGACAAAGAAGCTAAAAGTATACAATGGAAGAATGAAAGCATCTTTTTTTTTTTTTTTTGGTTTTTCAAGACAGGGTTTCTCTGTAGCTTTGGAGCCTGTCCTGGAACTAGCTCTTGTAGACCAGGCTGGTCTCGAACTCACAGAGATCCTCCCGAGTGCTGGGATTAAAGGCCTGCGCCACCACCGCCTGGTGAATGAAAGCATCTTTAACAAATGGTGCTGGCATAATTGGATGTCAACCTGTAGGAGAATGAAAATCGATCCTTATCTATCACCATGCACAAAACTTAAGTCCAAATGGATTAAAGACCTCAATATAAATCTGACCACACTGAACCTCATAGAAGAGAAAGTGGGAAGTAGCCTGCAATACATGGGCACAGGAGATCACTTCCTATGTAAAACCCCAGTGCCACAGACAATAAGAGCAACAATAAATAAATGGAACCTCCTGAAACTGAGAAGCTTCTGTAAAGCAAAGGACACAGTCATTAAGACAAAAAGGCATCCTACTGAATGGGAGAAGATCTTCACTAATCCATGTTTTAATTGAGACCGTTCTTTTCCGTGAGGTTTTCAACACGCAGAGATTTCAGATGCTCACCTCAGAGTTACCTTTGTATGCTTGCTCAGCTGATGTGGGTTAGCACTGGGTGGAAGGATACAGTGTCACCAATTTGAGGCTTTGCTCACGTTGTTTGTGTCGTTTGAATCGATTTTTATGTTATGAGTGTGAGTGTTTTGCCTGAATGGTCCCTCAGAGATCAGAAGAGGTCATCGGATCCCCTAGGACTGGATTTAAGGATGGTTTGTGAGCCATTATGTGGGTGCTGAAACCAAACCCAGGTCCTTTAGCAAAGCAACAAGTGCAATGAACCACTGAGTCATCCTTCCGGCCCCACACACTGGTGTTTCAATTTTTAGATTTTCATAATAATTGGAGGCTAGTTTGAAGTGTAGGTTTTTTTTTTTTCGTTTTTCTTTATTCTCCTTCTTTTCCTTCCTCCCCCCCCCCCTTGGTTTTTCGAGACAGTAGGATTGCCTCTGCCTCCCAAGTACTGGGATTAAAGGTGTGCACTGACAGTGCCCGACTCTTTTTTTTCTTTTTAATGAGATAGATCTCACTATGTATCTTCGGCTGGCCTAGTACTCACTATGTAGACCTTGCACTGAGAGATACACCCGCTGCTGCCTCCCAGGTGCTAAGACGAAGGCATGTGTGCACAACCATGTCTCGCTAGAATAGGTTTTTGTTTGTTTGTTTGAGAAGAGCATTTTTATTCTTTTCAAGAACGTGGTAGCAGTTTGACGCAAATGATGGCATACAACCACAGAGAAGCCCATTCAGCATCCGCTGTAACAAGTGAACAGATATGTTTAAGTGCATGAATAGTCTGTTCATGTTACCGGCTTAGTAACAGTTACAGTAATCCTTTTAGTTTATTTCAGCCATGTGAGAGGTGATACATATTTTTCTGCTTTTTTTTTTTGTCTTGTTACTTTGTATTTAATACAGAACTGAAAACTGTTCCTCCTTTTGTCTCACCTCGTCATGTGTCTCCTTATCATTCTACATCCTATTTCCTTTAAGATCATTCCATTCTTTTCCTAATTGGCTTAATTAAAATTCAGTGATGAGAACATTTAAAACAATTATTTCTGTATCATCCTGTTAAGTGTTAGGGAATGACTTCCGAATTTCCACTGGTAGTGAGACTGTTTCAGATGTTAGCGCTGGGGAAAGAGAGTTGAGTTTGGGTTTGAACTTGTGCCTTAGATAGAAATCTCCACTTCCTGAGCTGCAGTTTTCTCACCTAAACAATGAGAGTTTATTTATTCAACAGATGTTTATCGGCCACACACTTTTCTATGCCATGCAGCGTTTTGTTTTATTTTTATTTTATTTTATTTTACATATTTGTATGTCTGTGCACCGTGTGTGTGCTTGGTGCTCTCAGAGGTGGGAGGAGGGCATTGAATCCCCTTGAACTGCAGTTCTAGACACTTGCGAGCTGAGCCATCTCCCTAGCCCCAGACAGGGAGGGTCTTAGGCACTAGGGAGTAAGTAGATAATGTGACAAAAATCTTCTTTCATGGCATTTCCGTTCTAGAGGAGAATGGAGTGTCTGGTGGAAATATGGATGATGGTGTGATTTCTATAGCTCATATTCCTCTTTTGTTGTTGTTTTGTTTTTTGTTTTTTTTTTACTGAGGTAGGATCTAACCTCCAACTCTGTAGGTAGCTAAGCATAACCTTTAACTTCTGATCCTCTTGCCTCTGCTTTGCCACTGCTGGGATTATATGTGTGCACCCCCACACCTGGTTTGTGTGGTGCTGGGGGTCAATTTAGAGCTTCATGCATGCTAGGCAAGGACTCTCCAAATAAGCTGTGTTCCTAGCCCACCTTTCCTTTGAGAGCCTCATTTGTCTTTATAAAATTATTTGCTCACCAGCTTTGTTTGTCATAGCCAGAACCTGGAAACAACCTAAATGCTCCTCGATTGAAGAATGGATAAGAAAAATGTGGTACATTTACACAATGGAGTACTACACAGCAGAAAAAGATAACGACAGCTTGAATTTTGCAAGAAAATGGATGGAACTAGAAAACATTATTTTGGCTGGGCGGTGGTGGCGCATGCCTTTAATCCCAGCACTTGGGAGGCAGAGGCAGGCAAATCTCTGTGAGTTTGAGACCAGCCTGGTCTACAAGAGCTAGTTCCAGGACAGGCTCCAAAGCCACAGAGAAACCCTGTCTCGAAAAACCAAAAAAAGAAAAAGAAAAAAAAAGAAAGAAAAGAAAACACTATTTTGAGTGAGGTAACCCAGACACGAAAGACCGTTATCACATGTTCTCACTCATAGATGATTTTTAAACATAAAGAAAACCAGCCTACAAACCACAAACCCAGAGAACTTAGACAACAATGCAGATACTAAGAGAGACTTACATAGATATAATCTACATGGGAAGTAGAAAGTAGAAAAAGACAAGATCGCCTGAGTAAACTGGGAGCATGGGGACCTTGCGGGGAGGATTGAAGTGGGGAGGGGAGAGGCAGGGAGAGGAGCAGAGAAAAATGTAGAGCTCAATAAATATCAATAAAAAAAGAATTGCTTTGCTCAAATAAACCTATTATTATACTTAAAAAAAAAAGAATTGCTTTGCTGAAAGAAACCTATTATTATACTTAAAAAAATTATTTGCTTACTTAGTTTTGTGAGTTGCCCATGGGTGGGAATACATGTGTATGTATGTGTAGGGCTGAAGAGGTCATCCGGAGTGACAGATGGCTGTGAGCTGCCATTTAGTTCCTAGGACTCAAACTCAGGTTTCTGGGAGAGCAGCCATTGCTCGTAACTGTTTGCCATCTTTCCAGCCCCAAATAAAACTTTTATAGTTACATGTGGTTACATGTAATGTGTTCTCTGTTGATACACCCACAGATAAAGCATGTCCAAAATTAAATTAATAGTAAATTTCTTTTTAAGGAATGTAGATCTCTACAAATGAGAATTGACAAAGCAAGCTGTATTTCCTCTGTGAAAATGATGGACATATATTTATTGCTGTAAAAGGATGTCATCAGCATGTCAACAATAGAATAAAGTTTATTATTTACTTATTTAGTTACTTACTTGAGATAGGGTTTCAGTATAGCCTTGGCTATTCTTGGAACTCACTACGTAGATCAGGCTGACCTTGAACTCAGAGATCCTCTTGTCTCTGGAGTGCTGGAATTAAAGGCAGGTACCACCACCACCTGGCTAACCCTATATCTTAATAATCCTGGTTTCTTTTAGTGGAAAATGGTGTTTCATTATCACAGTACAGGTACTAGGGTCACTGCGACTACTAGGTTGTTCATTGTTTGAGACTCTATTTAAAGCACAGGGTTTGGAAATGCAGTGGTGTGTGTGTGTGTGTGTGTGTGTGTGTGTGTGTGTGTGTGTGTGTGTGTGTTCATCTGTCTGCATGCTTTTGTTTTGGTTTTGGTTTTTTGAGACAGGGTTGCAGTAACTATGGAGCCTGTCCTGGAATTTACTCTGTAGACCAGACTGGCCTCAAACTCACAGAGATCCGCCTGCCTCTGCCTTCCGAGTGCTGGGGTTAAAGGCATTCACCACCGCTGCCCTGTGTTTATTTGTTGAGACTGGTCTGGAGATCTGCCTACCTCTATCTCTTGAGTCTCCTGAGTGTTGGGATTAAAGGTTTGTGCCATTATGCCTTGCTAGTTTTTTGTCCTTTTTCTGTTTTTTCTTTTTCTTTTTTTCCTTTTCTTTTTTTCCTGAGACAGGGTTTCTTTGTGTAACAGTCCTGGCTGTCCTGGAACTCACACTGTATACTAGGCTGATCTCAAACGCAGATCCTCCTGCCTCTGCCTCCCAAGTGCTGGGAATAAAGGGGTGTACCCCCCCCAGGCCTGTGTTGTCTTTTTAAAGGTAGTCAGCTTATGAGTGTAATCGTTCCTTCCAATCAAGGCAAGCATTCAGTCCTTGCTTAAACAGTTTTTAGCCTGTGTTTGTCTTCCTTAGCTATGTCCTGGTTCTTAACCCCATGATGTCATATTGGGAGAGCTGCACCTGAGATTGTGCAAGCACACTCACTCTGTGTTCCCAAATGGAGAACCTGCCTTAGAACATGTCAGGACACGTCTCTGTGATTAAGTGATGCTGACTATAAAGTAATGCAAGGCTATCCTGAATAATAATGAACCCCCCAAACGTTAGGGTTCAAGTTTTTATGAATTTTGTGTGCTATAGTTATCCTATGTTTCACACACATACAATTTGTCTATTTTCCTTGAGCCAACTAGAGTGGCTGTAGACAAATGGTCTCATTGCCGAATAGTTCTCCGTATGTTTTATAAGATGTGAGCACCCATACATAACCACATGATAATAATCACATTTAGGCTATTATTTCATGCATTCATTTAAATTCTGACAGTAGACCCATTGTATCCCTTATGATAAAAATTGGGGGTCATCGTTATGTTTTAACATTTAAAAATATTTTTATACATTTTATTTATGCTTATATGTATTTTTGTTTGATTTTGGTTTTGGTTTTTCGAGACAGGGTTTCTCTGTGGCTTTGGAGCCTGTCCTGGAACTAGCTCTTGTAGACCAGGCTGGCCTTGAACTCACAGAGATCCACCTGTCTCTGCAGAGATTAAAGGCATGCGCCACCACCGCCCGTATAAGCACATATGAGCTTATGTGCACCGTATGTGTTGAGGAGCCCTCAGAAGACAGAAAAAAGTGTCAGATCCCCAGAAAATGGGGTTACAGACGGTTGTGAAGAGCCATGTGGATGCTGGAAATCAAACCCAGGCCCCCTGCAAGAGTAGCAGGTGCTCCCTACTACTGAGCTAGGCCTCTGCAGACCTTTTAAATGTTTTAAATAGATTTATTTATCCTTATATTTTTATGTGCACGAGTGTCTTGCCTACTTGAATGTCTGTGCACCATGGAGTACCTGCAGAGACCGAAATGGGACATTCCATTCTCTGGAACTGGAGTTATGATGGTTGTTAGTCACCTTATGGGTCCTGGACCCAAATCTGGGTCATCTGTGAGAGAGCACCCTGTGCTCTAAACCTCTAAGCCGCCATCTCTCCCGCCCTGTGTTGCTTTTTTGGGGGGTGGAGAAGGGCATGAGATAGTCTGTAAATCTTGTCGTACTTTTTGCTTTTTGCTTTTGGCCTTTTTGATGAGTATAATTAGTTATTTTGTAGAATTCCCTGAAATTTGGGTTTGATAGATATTTTCTCATATCAGTTTTTTGCAGGAAGACCATAGAAGTGATGTTTTGTTCTTGGTGTAGCTTATCAAGAGACTCATGGTTTTGTTTTGGCCTTTCTTACTGATATTACTTGATCTCCCAGTTAAGCTCTTGATTGCCAATTTTTCTACTATAAAGTTGACTGTTCCTCATTGAAATTAATATTTCATGGGGGAAATCATTGTAACCATACAAATATCATATTCCTCAACAAGCTTTCCACCTCTTTGTAATGTACAACAATGAGTTTTTACCCTTAAGTAAGTTCTGGTAGTTGTTATAAAAAGTGGGGTTTAATTCTATCATTCTTTCTAGGTTTTTTAGTTGCCCTTTAGTCTTTCTGTTCTGAATGAATTCATGGATTCCCAGTTAACCTTCATCATCATTATTTTGGTGTTCATGGTTAGCCAGTGGGTGTCCTTTTAAAGCTGGCTCCTGAGTCTTTTTGACATATCTTCATCACTTATTGAACTTCTTTACTTTGTAGCCTCAAAGAGTTTTATATTTTCTGCCCAAAGGAATCAGTTCCCCACCATGTCTGACTTCTCTTAGTGCAGTATATACAGACACTGAGACAGGTGCTAGATAAGTTCATTGCTATAGCAGTATCATTGTGTGCGGTCCTCTTAGTAGACAGATCTGGGAAATACAGAGACATACATGAATGTGTATCTGTTGCTTGTGCTGGCATTCCATTATGAGTAATGATTATTTTAAATTTATATATGTTCTGGTGTTTGTAACACACATATACACGTACTCACCTCTCTTTTTCAGTCTAGTGCAACATTGTTCATTCCCCTTGTCTTAGTCACTGTTCTGTTGTGAAGAGACACCATGACCGTGGCAACTCTTATAAGTGAAAGCATTTAACTGGGGACATGCTTACAGTTTCAGAGTCTTGGTTCATTATCATAATGGCGGCAGGCACAACAGGCATAGAGCTGGAGCAGTAGCTGAGAGCTACATACTGATCTGCAGGCAGAGAAAGACACTGGGTTTGGCATGGGCTATTGAACCTCAGAGCCCACTCCCAGTGACACACTTCTTCCAGCATGGCCACACTGATCCTTCTGATGCTTTCAAAGAGTGCCACTCCCTGGTGACTGAGCATTCGGATAGATGGGCCTGTAGGGCCATTCTTATCCATACCACTACATGCACGGTCTTCATTTCCATGTCATTTCTGCTGTTCATTGAGAAATGTAGCTCCCACTTCCTTTTATGTGTTGTAAATCAACTCCTTCACCCCATAGATGCAGGCTGTGTCAAACTCAGTCTTGTGTTTGGCAGTGATTGCCAGTTTGATCCCAAAGTTGTTTCTTGGCCCAAGCCTCTAGGCCCTGCAAACCTTAGTTGACAAAAGGAACGGAAGGGATGAGAAACCTCATAGCTTTCTAGCGCACTAGTTAAAGAATATTTCTAGCGTCAGAACACAGTATTACTACACAACATCCTCTCTCAACTATAATTCAGTCTTAATTCTACAAATATTCAGTGATGTTTGCCACCAGTCCTCATGTTAGGGTATATGTCATTATTTTGGATTTCTGAAGTTTGTTTCCTAGTGAGTCACAGGGTGAGTTTGTAGAACTATGTTCCCTAACTTCTAGAATGCCGAAGACCGTTTACTGTGACTTTACCGTTGAAGTTTGGTGGCTGTATTGTTCCTCTACATGTTGCTGAGATAATATACCCAACAAAAGCAATGTAAGGAAGGGGGCTTACTTTGTCTCCAGTCAAGCTCACTGTAGTGGGGAATCCTGGCAGCGGGAGCTGGAGGTTGCTCAGTTACGTGTATCTGGACGCAGAGAGAGGTGGGTGCCTGCGCTCAGCTGGCCTTCACCTTGTCACAGAGTGCAGGACCTGAGCCCATGGTGTAGAACCGTGCTGCCCATTGGAGAGGGGCTTTTGCCTCCCCCAGTTAAACTCATCTGGAGAATCCCTCACAGACATGTTCAGAGACGGTCTGTCAGTCATCCTGGAGCCTGTCAAGTGGACTGTCAGGGTTAACATGTCAGTGGGTAGTGAGTCATTAGCTCACACTTCATTTTCTGGGGTATGCAAGGAGGATACTCCAGGGTCTTGTGCAAGTGCCAGTGATGGAAAGTCTGAGGACAGTCTAACTTTTCTTCCATATAAATCATTTGACTGATTGTTTGTTTGTTTGTTTTGTTTTTGTGTGGATACACAGCTGACTTTACTTGAGTGTATCTTGGGTGTTATTTACTCTTAGGATGTCTGACATTTTATTTCATGTAGATGTTTTGTGTATATGTCAGAAGTCATTTAATTACCGTTCCTTGCATTTCTCATATTTTTCTTCGGGATGTCTATTTCCCATGTGTTATCTTTTCTTCATCTTCACTATCCACTACTTTCCTTCAAAATTTTTAGTTTTCAATTCTGAAGTTTTCAACCTTTATATGTCTTAGTCCACTGTATGATACCATCTGTTGTTTTAAGTAACTTTGTTTTCTCCAGGTTGGCCTTTTTTAAATGACAGGGTAATGTAGCCCAGGCTGGCCTTAAACTTGAGCCACTCTTGCTGCAGCTCCCCAAACGCTGGTGTTACACGTCTACCCTCACGCCCAGCTTAGCTGACTTAGTCACGGTCTCACTATTAGCCTGGGTGGGCCCAGAACTCACTGTGTAGACCAGGCTGGCTGGTGTTACCATTACAGGCCTGACCCACCATGCCCAGCCAACCCTGTCTTTTTGAATGGATTTTTTTAACCCTTTGATTGCATATTCTTTTATTGTGTGTGTGTGTGTGTGTGGGTGTATTGCATGCATGTGTGTGCATGTATGTATACTTGTGCATGCCAACTTTAATGGAGTTGGCTATCTCCTTCCACCTTCTTGTGGGTTCTGGGATTTGAACACGGGTGGTCATCTGCTGAGCCGTCCTCACTCTTTGCCTGTGTTTCCTCGCCTGAGCTTCTGAGTTGCAGTTCTGACTGCTCCTGTAGAGCAGCCTCTCCTTCACCCGCTGGCTTGACAAGGCTTCCTGGTGCACACGATTACTTTAGAGGTCACACACTTAGTGACTTTTTCTCATACCAATCCTTTGCAACATTTGAGCATTGTCATTTTCTTTTAGTATGCATTTATTTTACTAATTACTTACTTGTGTAGTGTTTGTGTGTTTAGCCTTTCCAATATGCAGAGATCCTTCTGTCTTTGTCTGGTGTTTAAAGTATGTCACCTAGGGAAGAGATCACTCATCGTGTCCTCCCCATATCCCCTTTCGTTTGCTGATTTAGTTATGCCTTCCCCTTTCAATGTGGGTCCTGGTCACCAAAGTTTCATTGTAAGTGTGGACCAGGCTCTCCTGCAGTTATCAGTGGGTGAAACCCATCGTGTCAGGTATCTCCTCAGCTTTGCCTACAATGCCTGTTGGCTATTTGGTTTCTCTTTTTCTGGTTTGTGAGCTTGGCAAATGCCCATGTACTGTTTTGTGCTTCTCACATAGACACTTAATATCCACACACACCTTTTTAGCAGTTAATGGTTTGTTCCTGTCGTCATATATTAGGGGATTTTATGCATGAGTTTGTCATTTTGGCACTTAATTCTCTTTGACTTTATTCAAGATTTAGAGATATTTAAATTTTAAGTTCCTGACCTGGTATGGTGGTACACTCCTGTAATCCCAGTATCAAGGAGCAGAGGCAGGAGAATTTGGGTTTGAGATCTACTTCATCTGTATTAGTTTTTTAATTTTTTTTTTAAGTTTTGCTGTTTACATGTCGTGGATCACTACTTGCTGCGTAGACTATTCTGATTCCACTGTGGTGATATTAAATGCAGGCTGAACTCCAGCTGGAAGTTAGCTATATGGTAGGTCTTTTATTTTTCTTGTTAATAACTATTTGATTACTATATCAACTCCAATTAGATTGTCATAAAATACAGTTTCTTTCTTTGGTGACCTCTTATCTGTTAGCCATGGTAAAAGAATTGTATAAGTAATAGATGTGTTTTTGCAAATCTGACAACAGCAGTTAGAGTTTTTAATATATAACTAAAAATTATATATGTATAGTAATTTTCTGGATATAATGTGCATACTAAATAATTGACTCATTGAAAGTACGGAGTTAAGTGAGTTTTTAGTGGATTTACAGAATTGCGCAACTCGTGCCATAATTTTGGAACACTTCCAAACCTTGGAAATAAAATGGCTTATTGGATGCCTGTGTCATTTCAGATTCCTCTGACCCACTAACCCCTGCCCTTGGCAGAAACCAATCTTCTTTCTAAGTGTGTGTTTACCTGCTCTGTTTTTTCTCTCCTTCCCTTTCTCCTCCCTCTGTATCCCTAGCCTTCCCAGGCTCCCACCCAACTCCAGTAATCCTGAAGATTCAATCCAAGGCTAGCTAGGCCAGCTCTGCCTATGAACCACATCTTCAGACCTTGTGCTTTTCATATCAATGGAACCATGTAGTATGTAGTCTTTTGTGCCTGGCTTCATTGGCTTAGCATAATGTGTTCTCTGTCATCTGTGTGATAGGCATGTTAATATTTAGTGTCATTTTATTTCCAAATAGTATTTCACTGTCTGGATGGTTCATTTTGAGATAAATATTTGTCTTGTTTTATCATTATGCATGATGATTTTTTGTTTTTATTTTTCCAGCCTACTTGTGACTTAAGTTACTTTTTCTCTTCCCTTTTCCTTCCTTCCTTCCTCTTTCCCTCCCTCTCTTCCTTTTGTATCAGAGTCTCACTTTGTAGCCCTGGCTGGCCCAGAATTTGCTATGCAGACCAGACTGACCTCAAACTCACAGAGATGCCCCTGCCTCTACTTCTGGAGTGCTGGGATTAAAGGTGTAGCCCACTATACTCAGCCTTAAGTTATATTTTTATAATTGATTTATTCTTTAAATGTGAGCACAGCTGCTCCTAGATTGTAGTTTATACATGTACTAGTCTTTTGAGATTTGAAGAAGTAACTTCGTCTAGATATAATGCTTCCAATTTTCATTCTTTTGTGCTTACAGAGAGAGAGAGAGAGAGAGAGAGAGAGAGAGAGAAAATAGAGAGAGAAAATAGAGAGAGAGAGAGAGAGAGAGAGAGAGAGAGAGAGAGAGAGAGAGAGAAAATAGAGAGCGCTAGCACTGGAGGTGTATCTCAGTGGGTAGAGAGCTTGCCTACTGTGCAGAAGCCTAACTCCCTAGCCCAGCTTGCATGGCATGCTGGCACACACCTGTAAAGCCAACAATGAGTGGCTGAGGCAGGAGAATCAGAAGTCATCCTTTGTTGCTAGTTCTAGGCCAGCCTAGGCTACTTGAGTCCCTGTCTTAAACAACAAAGAAGCAAACAAACAAACCAAAACATCAGTTGGATTTAACATCTCCTAGTTCAAGCTGAATAAATTTGAAGTTATCCTTAGTAAGTTGCTAGTTATTGGACTGAGGTTTGTTGAAACTACCATCTTGGTAAATTTTCCTATTCTTTTGCCCTTTTGCTAAGTTTACTTACTTACTGTTTAATTTTAGTTTTTATGGAAATGTTATACTTCACACACACACACACACACACACACACACACACGACAATAGTAAGAGTAATCGTATTGCACTATTTATCTTTAACCACTGGGAATGTATTGACCGACCTCAGCTCATCAATTCCTTCTATCCTGCTGTTAGCCTCTGTTTCTCAGAGAATAAACCCTAGACGTTATTGCTGTTCTGTCTTTTGGTGTTTACATTTATTCATACAGTGATGGATCACTGTTCATGCCTGCACTCTGCCCACAAGGACACAGTTTCCTTCTGTCTGAAATGTAAACAGTGCAGTTTCTTTCTTTAGTGCATGTTTTTGAGTGATGTATTTTCTCAAAGATGCGTGCAGGTTCCAGAAGGTGGTGGATCCTCTGGAATTGGAGTGTAGGCGACTGTGAGCCACCTGATGTGGGTGCTGGCTGAACCTGGGCCCCTGCAGGAGCAGTAAGCACTCTAACGGCCACACTGCCCCTCCAGCCTCTTTAAAAGGTTTCATTTTGTGTATTTGAAAGAATCGTACTGCTCAGCTCAAGTTGACAGTTGGTTTCTCTACTTTAAGGATCATATTTAAAAAAGAAAAAAGATTGTATTCCAATGTCCTTTGTTCCTGTTGGTGCTGCTGAAAAGTAAGCAAAACTCTAATTTCTGCCTCTTTTGTTGTTGCTTGTTCCCCCAACCCCCACCCCAGGGTTTCTCTGTGTATTCTTAGATATCCTGTCCTAGAACTCACTCTGTAGACCAGGCTGGCCTTGAATTCAGAGATCTGCCTACTTTTTTTTTTTTTTTTTAAATAGTCTCATCAATTACTTTGAAATGTTCCGTTTTGGGGATTTCTTCAGTTTTACTGTGTGATAAGCATGCCATGACAGTTAAGATGATAGTGATTTCTAGTTACTAACGTCACATGTCTTCGAACTCGCCTAAGTGACAGTTAATGTTCTGTAGACAGTTATGCACTATAAGAATCACTAATGTTTGCTATTTGGTTTTGCTTTTGAGACGGGGTTGCACTATATAGCTCTGACTGGCCTGGAGCTCACAGATCTGCCTACTTCTATGCCCAAAGTGTTGGATTAAAGGTGTGTACCACCACACCCAGCAGCAGGAGGTTTGTTACTTAAAGAAACATTGTAGAGCCTAATTGGTGGTTTGTGCCTGTAATCCCAGCACTGGGAAACTCAGGCAAAATTGAGAGTTTAAAGCTAGTATGGGCCACATGAGTCTAGGTCAGTCCAAATGAATAGCAAGATCCTGTCTAAATAAAGGAGGAAATAAAACAATGCCACCCCACCCCAACAGCCATAAAGGAGGAGGAGGAGGCCATGTTAAATCTTTTTGGAAGACATCATTTGTCTGTTTCTTTTCTTGTGGAGTCATGTATCTGTGTCCTGATATAAGTAGGTACAGTTCCCTTTGTCTGTCTTTCCACAGCATTATTGGAAATAATTATGAAAAATGGAAGCACTGCTGGAAACAGCACACATTGCCGAAAACCTCCAGGGGGTGGTGACCAGAGCAAGCCTACCTGCACCAAGGACGGCACACCGAGTAGTGGCGAAGGAGCAAAAGTCTACACAAAAGACCAAGTAGACGGAGTTCTCAGGTAATGTGATGATGTCATCTCCATGACCATTGGTTCTGATCGAACTTAACTGATGTCATAATACCAGAGAAAGGTGTTGGAAGCGCAGTTGCATAGAAGGGAAACAAAGGTGTTCCGGGGCATCCGGTGCTTCAGAGTCTTGGTGAGGTCAGCTAACTCTGTGGAAGGTTCCATTCTTCCAAATCAACGATAAGTGTAAAGCAGTGACTTCAGCGTTGATTCTGCGCATTGTTTGGCTGGTAGGAGGGGAAGATGAATTGCTGTGTTGTAACATACAGTTGAAAATGGGGGCGTTTCCTAGGAGGAAACAGAGTCAGGGCAGCAAAGCTTCACATTCCCTGCCTTAACACACTCCTTTTCCTCTCCGGTTTCGCAAGGCTGCCTTCGTATACAGACACACAGTGCCCTGCCTGGTTGTCCCCTCGGATTCTCTCTTCATACTCTCCTGTGTGCAGCAGAGTGGGGTGGAGCTGAACAGCGAGAAACCTGGTTTACAAATACCATGTTACTAATTTTATAAATAAGAAAGGGTTTTCTTGAAAAAAGACTAAGCTAAGAGGTATGAAAGACTTCAGAATAGATTGTTTTGTTTCCTGTTGGAAGGTTTTGGGTTTTGGTGGCTTACTTATCTATTCATTTATTTTGGCTGTCTGGAGCTCACTCTGTAGACCAGATTGGCCTCGCATACCCAGAGATCTGCCTGCTTCTGCCTCCCAAGTGCTGGGATTAAAGGCGTGGCCACCCATGCCTAGCTCCTGTGGAAGCTAAGGAAAGTGTCCTGATGTTGCTCTTCTGGGCAGCTGGCACTGGCAGGATCTGGAGGTGACAAATCGGGAGGACGGATCCCATGGCATTGTGACTTGCTGTAAGGAAGCCCAGGAAAGTAGCAGAGTGGGTCTGCGTCTCCTCCTTACACGCTTCTTTTCCTCATGCAGCGTGATTTCTATAACATAGACTCTGAGACTCAGATTTTATCAGTGATGAAAAAGCCACTTGTCACGATGTCTTGAATCTAATATTGAAATATTTCTATCATATTTTTCCTCTCTATGTATGCTAAAGCTCAATTATATCATTGTGTCTGAAATCACAATGAAGAAAACATACTCCCTAGTCAGGGTGCAGCCATGAGAGAGGACATGACTGGTGTGAGCGGTAGCAAGCGTTTCAAAGGCTGCGACCACTTCCACAAGGCCCCACCTTGCCAGAGTTGACTGCTCCCGGCTTTTTCTGGGGACAAGCGATAAGAAAGCAGTATGCTTGAAACTGTATCCTAAAACAGGTTGCATTTTCCTGTAGGCATTACATTACACTGGGAGAGCACGCCCATGAATCCTGTTTCTCTCTTTTTGGATTTATTTACTTTTATTTTATATGGATGAGTGTTTTACATATATGTATATATGTACATTACATGCATGCCTGGTGCCTGTAGAGGCCAGAAAAGAGCGTCTGATTCCCCAGGAGCTGGAGTTACAGATGGTTGTGGGTGCTTGGAACTGAACCTGGGTCCTCTGGAGGAGTAGCAAATGCTCTTAACCACTAAGACATCTCTTCAGCTAATCCATGAATTTTCTGATTACAGATTGAATTGTACTATGATTTTTGTGACCCCTCCCCCCGAATAGAGTCACTTATTTGCTTGGAAGTGTCACCAACAAACAAAACTACAGCTGCACATTTTAGAAAACAGTGTTCTTCCAGATGTGGTGTTACTGCTTTTCTTAAGTCTATAGGGAGAGCACACTTACGAGAGCCCCAAGAGAGGAGCGTCAATGAATAAGGGAAGTATATTTGCTGTAGCATTGGTGTGAGTGCGCTTGCGTGCATGCCTATGTGAATGTGTGCTTGTTTTCGTTTTCCCCAAAGGCGAGGGGATGTGCTTCTGGGACATCCTGAGAGTGAGAGAATGAGTGAGCACTAATGGCGGGAGCAGGCATGCTATCAGAGTTGGGCAGCCTGTCGTCTTCCGTTATATGAGATTAGAGGGAAAGGTGTTGAGGAGGTTGGGAACTTGTGGAGGCTAGTAAAAGCGTGGGGCTTCTTTATAGATGGAGTGCAGTGAATGCAGAGTTAGCCTTGACTGAGGGTCCAGCCATATTTACGATCACATTCCTTATGGATAGATGAATTTCTTTAGAAGCATCACTTCCAGCATTACAGTTGATTCTCTAAACCAGTAGCTCTACTGTATCTTTTAAATTCTATAATAAACTATGTCTATTTATCTAATATAAATTGTGTATATAAAAATCCCTCCTGGGACTAATTATGAAGCATTCTTCTAAGTGAAATCCCTAAGTTATTTGAAATATGTCCATCAGTCCCGCGTATGTAAATTGCCTGGTTGCATAGTGTGTGTATGTTTGTGCAGGCATCACACACGTGGCTGTAGCGATGCAGCAGGTGAGAGGCCAGAGCTTCACCGTGCCATTTTGTGTTTGGTTTTGTTTATACACAAGGGATTTCCCTCAGGAAAGCACGCTGTCCTGATAGAGAAGATGCTTATGTGAACAAGTTGCCCAGTAACAGTTTGGCTCAGTGGGGAGAAGCCACGCAATGATGCCGCTCCTGTTGCGTAAGTGCGAGGTTACAGTGACTGAAGGACACTTGTGTAACTCAGCGAGCAAGCAGTCAGTGCCACGAGGCTGTGTGGCTTTGAGTTGGAATAGGTTGTTTTTTTTGTTGGTTTTTTTTTTTTTCCGAGACAGGGTTTCTCTGTAGCTTTGGAGCCTGTCCTGGAACTAGCTCTTGTAGACCAGGCTGGTCTCGAACTCACAAAGATCCGCCTGCCTCTGCCTCCCGAGTGCTGGGATTAAAGGCGTGCGCCACCACCGCCTGGCTCTGGAATAGGTTTTAAAAAATTGAGGAAAATGAATTTTATTTGAAGTTTTTAATGCATCATTGTAAAGCCATTTTGTATCTAAACATGTGTGGTCTTGTTAAATTTCAGTTCTTTAAGTTAGAGGAAGATAAATTATAGTTGTTAGACACATCAGATGGATGATGCCTTAACTCCGAAGTGTTTCCCTAAACACCAGTTAAATCTAAAGCCTATGTATTCATTTGAGACAAAGTGTCACACAGCTCAGGATGGTCTAGAACTCTCTCCAGCTGAAGATGACCTTGATTTTCTGATCTGCCTCTACCTCCTGAATGCTAGGGTCGTAGGTCTTTGCCACCACACCCAGTTTATGTGATGCTGGAGACTGGACCCAGGGCTTCATGCACGTCAGGCACCTACCGTACCAACTGAGCTACATCCCCAGTCACTGGGATCAATCAAAATGAACATCTGTAACACATTTAAAAAGAGAGAGGAAGTTGAAAAATGACTTTTCGCTCCTGCCATTATATTTCCAACCCAGCAAAAGAAGGTATAAACGTGGACCAGACAGGTCCTGTGGGCCTCCATTATACAGTGTTTGCTTCCCAAGTTGTTCAGAAAGGAGATTTACTTTGGTTTATGTTTCTGGCCCAGAGTTAGGAAGTGGGTGGCGTGTATCTACTTGTGGTCTTCTTGCTGGCAGAGTTCTAAGACAGCACGGGGAGAATGCATATGTGTGTAAGTGAACTATGTCCTCTGAAATTTCTATTTAAAGGTTTGTTTTATTGTTAAGGATGCAGACAGTTTGGATCTTTCAGAAAAGAACAAGCTAAACACACAGCAAACGCTTATTTTAACTAGCAGCGTGACAGGACCTAGACTCACCCTGGAGACAGCTGCATCTGGACACATCTGGGAGGGATTTTCTAGGGTAGGTTAATTGGGATGGGCAGATCCTCTCTGGATGGGCAGCACCCTTCCGTGGGCCAGACTGCGTACAAAGGAGAGGGTTGAGCTTAGCAAGCACTCATTGCCCTCTGCGCTTTAGTGTGCGCCACATCTGCCCTGCTGTGCGGACTTCCCCACCAGAATAAACCCCGATGCTTTCTAAGTTGCTGTAGTTAGGCATTTGGTCCCAATAACAAGAAAAATGACACACAGCGGATGGAAAGGCTGTGATGTGAGAAAGTAGGGTCTCTTAGTCACTGTTCTGTTGCTGTGAAGAGACACCATGGCCACAGCAACTCTTATAAAAGAAAGCATTTAATTGGGGCTGACTTATGGTTTCAGAGGTTTAGTTCATGGTCTTCATAGTGGAAAGCATGGCAGCACACGGGCAGACATGGTGCTGGAGAAGGAGCTAAGAGTTCTACATCCAGTAGGAAAAGCAAGACACTGGGCCTGGCTTGAGCATCTGAAACCCAAAGCTCACACCTAGTGACACTTCCTCCAACAAGGCCACACCCACTCCAAAAAAGCCACACCTCCTAATTCCTGTTAAGTAGCACCATTCCCTAATGACCCAACATTCAAATATATGAGCCTATGGGTGCCATTCCTTTTCAAACCACCATATATGGTAAAGAGTATATGGTAGAGCATTACTTGAAGTGTTTAATTGTCCTGGCTAGTTTGTATGGCCAACTTGACACAACCGAGGAGAAAGAGAGAATCACAATGGAGGGTTTGCACAGATACGATTGGCCCATGGCCATATCTGTGGGAAATTGTCTTGATTGTTCATTGATGTGGGAGAGCCCAGTTGTGCTGGCTAGTTTTATGTCAGGTTGACAGAAGCTAGAGTAATCTAAAAGGAAGGAATCTCAACAGAGAAAATGCCTCCATAAGATCCAGCTGTAGGGCGTTTTAAAATTAATGATTGATGGGGAGAGTCCAGCCTATTGTGGGTGGTGCCATCACTGGACTGCTTGTCCTGGGTTCTCTAAGAAAACAGGCTGAGCAAGCCATGAGGAGCAAGGCAGTAAACAATCCCCTCCATGGCCTCTGCATCAGCTCCCTGCCTCCAGGTTCCTTCCCTGCTTGAGCTCCTGCCCCTACTGCTTTTGATGATGAACTGTTATGTGGAACTGTGAGTGAAATATAAACCCTTTCCTCTCCAGCTTTCTTTTGGCCATGATGTTTCATTACAGCCATAGTTACCCTCTCTAAGACACCAACATTTCTGGGGGCAGTGCCACCCCTGGGCAGGTGGTCTCAGGTTCCATTGTGAGTGAGCCAGGGTGAGTGAGCTAGTAATCAGGGTTCCTGTGTGGTCTCTGCGTCGGTTCCTGCTTGAGTGCAGGATTTCCCTCAGTAACAGACTTACCTGGAAGTGTAAGCTAAGATGAACCCTTTCCTCCTCAAGTCGCTTTTGGTCCCAACAGCAGAAAGCAAACTAGAGTGACAACCTGCAGCCAATGCTTATCTTCGCCTGTAGTCCTCATGGGCTGCACCTGGCTTAGCAGATGCTCTGCAGTGCCACCTTCCACCACCACCCTTCCCCAACACAGAGTTCTTTCTTACTATGTCTAGGAGAAAGATTCTCCAGAGGACTTTCATTTAGCTTGTTGCCTTAGTTCGAGTTCCTGTGACAGAGGCCATGACAAGGAGCATCTCAGGAGGAGAGGCTTTATTTCACCTTACACGTTTGTAGTTCATTGTCTGGGAAACTTGAAGGCAGGAGCTAATGCAGAGGTGTGGAGGAATGCTTCTTCCTGCTTGCTCTTCATGGTTTGCTCAGCCTGCCTTTTCATAGGGCCCATGACCATCAGCCCAAGGGTGGAACCATCCACAGTGGCCTGAGTCCTCCCCATCAGTCATCAATCAAGAAAATGTATCACAGGCTTGCCCACAGGCCAGTCTTGTGGGCACGTTCTCTCAGTTGAGGTTCGTCTTCTAAAATGACCCTAGCTTGTGTCAAGATGACATCAAACTATTTACAGTTGACTCTTTGTCAGCGTAATGCACAAGCACATCACTGTTCATCTATAACTTTTCTTATTGTCACCAAGATATCATTACTATCAATATCACAATATAAAGCATATTACAAATTTTAAGTGTCTCAAAATCTTCAAACGTTCAAATCTTAAAAATTCAGTCTCTTTAAACTATCCAAAATCAGCCAGGCATAGTGGCAAATGTCTTTAATCATAGTACTCAAGTGGCAGAGGCAGGCAGATCTCTGTAAGTTTGAGGCCAGCCTGGTCTACATAGAGAGTTTCAGGACAGCCAGGCCTACACAGAGAGACCCTGTCTCAAAAAATAAAATATTCAAAGTCTCTCTAAAATACCAAAGTGTCTATAAAAGCTCAAATTCTGTCAACCGTGGGCTCCTGTACAATAAAAAAAAAAAAGTTCAATACTTTCCGTACTCCACGAGGAAAGAATCAGGGCACCGTCAAAATCAGATCAAAGAAAAAACAAAGTCCTTCCCACACTGTGAAGTTCAGTATCAGGCTTCTGGGACTTACAATCTTGTAGGCTCCAAATGAGTCTCCTAGTCTGAGACCAGCTCTATGCCACAGTGGCTGCTGTCTTTGGTGATCATCCAATAGCACTGTGTAATTTCTGTCATTGTACCCTTCTCCTGTCTCCTCTCCATGGAAACAGTGCATCATGGATGCTTCCATCATAAAGGGAGAGTTAAGGTGGCTGTTGAGGTACCAAGCACTGTGATGGCAAAACCTGCCTCAGCTCTTTTTTAATTTATCTGTGAGGTTTTCCCTCTCACCCTTTCCCTTTTCTCCCACATCTTTTCCCAGTTTTGCCCCTAGTTGCCAGTACTCCCAGTTAGTTTACCTGTTGCCATGCTCTCAAGACACAGAATATGGAACACAACTAAAGTTACAAAATATTGTACAAAGAAATACACATCTGCTAAAACAAACAAACAAACAAGTTTCATCCATGCATGCTGTGTGCTCCCTGGCACCGAGCTCCGCTCCCAGCCCTTACACCCACCTACCTTGGCTCTTGGGCTGTCAGGTAGTTCGGTTGTAGGATGTTGTCATCCTATAGTTCTCAGTGTTCACTAATCCCTTCAGTATTTCTCTGCTATTCCCGAAATATTTTCAACACTTCAAACTTCAGTACATAAACCTTTGAAAGAACTGAAGAATGAACTGTATTAGATAATCGCTGGGAATGGACTGATGGAAATTGGATGTAACAAGTATTCTTTAATCCCCATTTTACTACTTTTGAATGTTTTATTAATGCAGGATCCCTGTGTTTTTCAGAGTAACTCGGGTAAATTCTCAGTAGCCATGGCATGGAGCTGGTTTGTGCTGGCTTCGGCTGGGGGAGCACTGCGGCTGCTGTGTGGACAGTCGCCTGCTCGTGTGCTCTCTAGGTCTGCGCTGTGCACTCATAATCTCCATGCTTACTCCTCAGTTGTGACATTTAGAGGCGTTTCTTCCACTCTAGCTGCAGTCAGTGCCCTTCATCTGTGCTCACCATGGCCTGTACTTCCCTGTAGCTTTGATAAACTGTGATGTGGGCATTCTCATGGGTGGAGGAATTGTCTGTATACCAGAGAGAGTGGAGCAAGCAGCCTGGATAGGTCGTTAGAGCCACAGATATTCCTCATCCCATTCTGATAGAGAGTAGCATTGTACTCTTGCTTGAAATTCATATCATGCCCTTTCTTGTCCACAGCATAAACAAATGTAAAAATTACTATGAAGTTCTGGGAGTTACAAAAGATGCTGGTGATGAAGATTTGAAAAAAGCTTATAGGAAGCTTGCTTTGAAGTTTCATCCTGACAAAAACCACGCCCCTGGAGCCACGGATGCTTTTAAAAGTAAAGTAACTTATAAAACTTCAATAAGGTCTTTTTAAAAATGCACTTTACAGTGTTTCAGAATGTGAGATTCTGCTTTCTTCTGGTGTATCTAGAAACCAGCTTAAGAACTGTCGAAAACGCCTTTGAAACTGGCTTCCATTACTCAGCCGAGCAAATGCAGTGTGGCTGGTCTTCGCAATCCTGTCACTTTCCTAGGTAGCATGAGTGTCTTCTAGGTTTGTTTGAGGATTGATGGTTTGCATTCCCTTCCAGCATTGACATCTGGCTCCAAACCAACTGAAAGGGACACTTTTAATGAGTTTTTCCTGGACACGGTCTAGAATGATGATTTCCTAGATAGTCTATTCTAGGGATGTTGGTCGTGTTTTTATCTTCCTGTGACAACAGGTCAGGTTTGATGATGTTAGAGTTCAAACCCAGGGCCTTGTACATGTTAAGCATGCACTCGACTGCTGAGCTGCATCTCTCTCCCTGGGGTTTATGAGCCTGGGTCTTGCTGTGCAACTCAGGCTGGCCTTGTATTAACAGTCTTCCTGCTTTGCCTCTGAGTGCTGAGGTGCCAGGCATGGACCGCCAGGCTCAGCGCAGTTCTCCCTTCTCTGTGTGCCTTTCTAGTGATAGGATTCCTTTTGCTTCTTCAACATTGATTTCTTATCTCCTATTTTCCTTGGCAACTTCCTTCTATTTTACTTTTAAGTTTTAGTGAGTTTGGTATTATATTAAATATGCACAAATATTAGGTAACTGACTTCATAATTTCCTCTTTTGTGTGTTGTAATGAGAGACATGACTATCTCTTGTCTGCATTACCCATGATTGCACATGCTTCCTTTAACTTCTCCTGTCCAGGGAAGCACTCTCTGCCTTCTCTCTGAAAGACAGAGAGTTGCTGGCAGCAGGACTGACTCCTGTGCTTTGGGTTTATTATTAAGTAAAAGATCAATAGCATGATTTTATGTTTTGTTAGTTTCATTGTAACAATTAATGTATTATACACGTGAAATGTAATTTTGTGATTATTGATTCTTGTGAATTTGATATTCATAGAGCCAGTGTTTGATGTTTTCAGTAGCACTCTGGGGTCTTAGAGTGGAACAAAGGAGGTACTTTTGTTTTAAATGTTTCAAAAAAGACTTGATTGGTCCTTCCAAATAACACCATTAAAGTGGTTTACAGGGGGCTGGAGAGATGGCTCAGTGGTTAAGAGCACTGACTGCTCTTCCACAGGACCCGGGTTCAATTCCCAGCACCCACATGGCAGCTCACAACTGTCTGAAGATCCAATGTCAGGGGATCTGACACCTTCACACCAATGCACATGAAATAAAGTTAAATAAACCATAAAGAATATTTTAAAAAATAAAAATAAAAAAAATAAAGTGGTTTACAGTCTAAGCATTGTGGAGCATGCCTATAACCCCAGCTTTCAGGAGGCAGAGGCAGGAGGACCACAAGTTTGAGGCCAGCCTGCTCTACATAGCAAGTTCCAGGCCAGCAGGGTTATGTACTAGAAAATTGTTTTTGTTTTCTTCTGGCTGGAGAGAGGGGTGGGTAGGGAGGGAGGAGGATATTGTTTACAGAACAGTCTTATTTGTTGAAGGAAGTTGCCAAGGAAAATACATTTGGGAATTAATAGTATATTCCAGTGAAAGCCTGTGCTTGTGGAAAAGGAAAGTGGAGTCTAGGAAACCTGGGGCGAGCGAGATGGCTCAGCAGCTAACGGCGCTTGCCACCAAGCCTGGCGTCCTGGGTTTGAGTCTGGGACTCAAAGTGAACTGATTCCTACAGGTCAGCCTATGACCTGCACACATGTGTATATGTGTGTGAACACGCGCAAGGGACACACACACAAATAAAAAGTTAAAAAATTATAGAAAACATTTTAACAGTTTGACATTATGAGTTAAAACGCTTTAATTTAAATCTTTTCCTGTTGTCTCATAAGCCCACCAGGCTCTGGTGGCTAGTTCCAACCCCATGGTCACACAGGTGGCCCAGGTCACACACAAGAAATAGTGTAGGCCTTCTAGAGGAGGAGCATAGAAGATGCTGGGGAGTGTCAGCGCTCAGAATGGAGCCTATACGTGCATCAAAGTCTCAGGGCAAATTTAATAAAATTGGAGCAAATCTTTTGTTTCAAAATGCTTAGAAATATTTGTGTGATCCAAATGTCTGTGATCGCCTGGTGCTGTCAATTATTCTTCCTGGACTGGAGAGGTGGTGCTGTTGTTAAAAGCACGCGATGCTCTTCCAGAAGACCCAAGTTGAAGGATTATCTCTAACCCAGTTCTAGGGGGATCTGACGCCCTCTTATGGTCCCCACAGGCACTGCACCCATGTGGTACAAGCATCCAGGCAAAATACTCATTCACATAAAAGTAAGCAGTAGTAATTCTTCGTAATGTTAAGAATGTTAGGCTTGGCACCAGGTGTGGTTGTGAACACCTGTAATCTGAGCACTGAGAGGTACAAGCAGGAACAGGAATTCAAGGTCTCCTTGGCTACTATTGAGTTCAAGGTCAGTCTGAGCTACTTGAGAAAAATAATGAGCAAGCCAGGCAGTGGTAGCACACCCCTTTATTTCAGCACTCAAGAGGCAGAGGCAGGCAGATCTCTGTGAGTTCAAGGCCAGCCAGGACTACATAGAGAAACCCTGTCTCCAAACAAAAATAGGGAGCTGGAGAGTTGGTTCAGAGGTTAAGAGCACTGATTGTTCTTCCAGAGGTCCCGAGTTCAATTCCCAGGAACCACCACCAACCACACAGTGGCTCACAACCATCTATTCTTCCACAACATCCGGTTTTAAGTCCTAGAACCTATATGATGGTTCATAGCCCATATGATGGCTATAACATCAGTCTTATGGTACCTGATGCCCTCTTCTGACCTCTCTAGGCACAAGTTACACAGTTACATGCACGCAAAACACTTATAAAGTAAAAGTAACTTTAAGACAGAAGATTGTTAGGCTGTCTGTAGAATGCCTAGTGCGCACAAGGGTGTGTGGTTTCTAGTAACACACACACACACACACACACACACACACACACACACTCAAAACCCCCAAAGAATGCTAACCTGGTGTCTCCCACTTGTGCATCAAGGTCATGTAAGCTTTGCTGGCCTTATAAAAATACTAAGAATATAGGTGCTTGTGTTGTAATAGTTGCTGTTGTCTTTTTGAAGCAGCAAACAGCACAAGTGTCCCAGACAAAGCCAACCATACACTCAGTGGGGGCTCACAAAGATGGTTTTCAGTTGGGCGGTGGTGGCGCATGCCTTTAATTCCAGCACTCAGGAGGCGGAGGCAGAGGCAGATGGATCTCTGTGAGTTCGAGGCCAGCCTGGTCTACAAGAGCTAGTTTCAGGACAGGCTCCAAAACTATAGAGAATCCCTGTCTTGAAAAAAATAAAATAAAAGCAAACAAACCAAAAAAGATAGTTTTGAAGGTTGGGTGTTGCATATTCATGGTTTAATGCTCTACTTTGTAAAGGAGGAATAATACTTATTGATCAGCATGGTAGGAGAGGATGATCTCTAGGAAAAGGCTCACACAGCCAGTATAAGGGTAGTCATCTAAATATAAGAATGCTAATTTATTAGTCCCAAAGGGATCAGAATTGGGAGTTCAGGAGCCAATTTTCACCCAGTAGAAACTGGACAGACACTTCAAGCTGTAGCCCACACATTTTCAATGAGCAAATGTAGTTCACTGTCTTATAGCCTGTTCTGTCAGACAGATATGGCAGGCTTCATTCGTGATGCATCCTTAGCCAGTCTTCCATTTGGATATAAAGCCGTTTCTCCCTAAGTAAAGGCAATGTTTTGGTATTATCTTCTTTTTTAAAAAAATTATATATAATTTGGGCTGGAGAGATGGCTCAGAGGTTAAGAGCACTGACTATTCTTCCAGAGGTCCTGAGTTCAATTTCCCAACAACCACACGGTGGCTTACAACCATCTGTTATAAGATTTGGTGCCCTCTTCTGGCCTACAGAACACTGTGTGTGTGTGTGTGTGTGTGTGTTTCTATTAATCTATATATTATTACATAGTCGTGGCTTACCAGAAAAGTTCGGCATGTCTGACTCTGGCAGCTCCATGGCTTGGCTTCTGTCTCCAACTCCGCCTTCTTTCTCCCAGCATTCCCTTTAGCCTTCCTTGCCTACCTAAGTTCTACCTTGCTATAGGTCCAAAGCAGTTTCTTTATTCATTAACCAATAAAAGCAACACATAGACAGAAGGGCCTCCCACACCACTTTTATATGAAAACTAAAGTCGTTTGATCACATTGAAACATTATTTTATAGAAAGTGGAAAATCATTTGCATGTTATTTTCTTCACAAATACAAAAATAAACATGATTAGACTAGGGACTTAAGCTAAAAACTACATTTGCAAGGCAGACAAATTCTCCCAAGGAACAATAGACTAAATGTCACTGTTTTGTCTTTCCATGAAGCTTGTCCAGTTTACTAAAGTGGAAAAATATACACTGACTTTTAAAACATACTTAAATATGTTTTACAAGTTATTCTATTGGCCTGGATTCCCTCTGTTGTTAAAGCATACCTATGTTTGAGTTGGGTGTAGCTCAGGGTGCTTGCCTCTCATTCACAAGGCTTTAGTTCATTATCCACTGTCTCCACCAAACAAGCAAAACACTACAAAACAAAAACCCCACCAAGCTAGTACTGATCGTCCTCAAAGACCGGGGAATGTCAGGGATATTTGAGTATACTATTACACTGCCAGCAGAGTCATAGCAGAGGGCATTATCTGTTTGTCTCATAAATAATTATGGATCATGTGCTATGGCTGGTAGTTTAATGTTAACGTTGTAGATCAAGAGCAAGTCTCTCGGAACAAAGACGTTAATTCTACCTCCGGGACTTTTCCTTATCTTAAGTGAGGGGTTTGAGATCCCTTCCTCCTCACAGAACTTGTAACTCGTAGAAGGGAGCTGTGCCTCCCACAGAAACATTTGCAGCATAGTGATGTCTACGATCTGGCAAACATTTTGTAGTTTTTTATTACTGGTTTTTCCTTTTTTTTCTTTTTGTTTTTATATAATATTCATTAAAACTCCCACAAGGATCAGGAGTTCAAGGCCACCCTCAGGTACGTACAGGCCAGCCTAGGTCACATGAGGCCTGTCCTAACCACATCTTCCCCAACAAAGTGTCATGGGGCTGGTGCCACCCTTGTTTCATAATGAGAAAATGGAGACTCAGAAAGATTTACTGACTTATTCCATTTCTCCCAGGAGACTTGCTTTAACAAAATACCTGAACAGAAAAGGACAGCTGAGGAAAAGTCAGAAGGACAAGTAATAGTGGGCCTTGTTATGAAAACTGTGATTACAGGTGCTTGAGGGACAAAGGCTGGAGGTCACAAGTTCAAGGCTTACTTGAACTGCAAATGCAGCATGCATTCAAGGCGGCTTAGGTAACTTATTGAGAGTCCTCACCCCTCTATATTTTTAAAGAGCTGAGTCTATAGCCAAGTGCTCAGTACCTATCTAGCATTCTTGAGTAGTCCATCCTCAGTAGCATAAAAGAGAAAAGATGAAAAATGAGGTAACATTAGGATGAGAGTCATTGGAGAATCATTCATATTGTAGGTGAGAACTTTTTTTATGAGATGTTTGGTTTTTTATGGTGAGAGAAAGGGGCAGGGATAAAGGCTTGGACGTGAGAATGAGGCAGAGCAGTTTAAAGACCAGTGGCCTTTTGGCTTTGTCCTTATTCTCCATACCAGGTAGATGAAAAGCTTATACGTTATCCAGTGAACAGGTCAAGTGGACACTGGAAGACCGACAGGTGGTGAGAAGATCTGTAAACTCAGGACTCAGGAGCAGTGTGGCAGGGGACACTTAGTGTCTGGTAGATCTGTCCTTACACCTCCAGAGTAGGTGATGGGGGACTTGGCAACCCCAGATCACTGAGAAGCATGGAAGGGAAAAACAGTAATAAATGTTCCATTGTGCTCAGATACTACAGAAGAGACTGGCCTCACAGTGACCCACACTGGACCACACGCCTTTCTCATGAGGTGACAGTCCTAATTCCCTGAAGGGACAGTGACAGAGGAGGAGTTGAGACCTTCAGCTTCCTTCCTTCCTTACACTATTTATTTATTCTGTGTGTTTTGCCTTCATGTATGTATGTGCAGCACATGCGTGCCAGGTGCCCCCATCAGATCCCCTGGAACTGAACCCAGGTCCTGTATAAGAGCAAGTGCTTGTCACTGCTGGACCATCTTTCCAGCCTCAGGAGAAGCTGCACAGCTCTTTACCTCTCTCACCCTTCCAGTGTCCGCACCCCGGCCTCCCTAGAGATGAACAGCCACTCTCCTCCCCACTGGGGCGGTGAATTAGTTACGTTCACACCAGCTTGGCCAAATATTTGAGACACATAGCTTAAGGGGAGGCGAGATTTGTTTGGGTATATGATTTAAGAAGTGTCGTCTGCCATGAAGGGAAAGTGTGTGGCATAGCAGGCTAAGGCTATTCACCTAATGGTAGATAGAAAGCAAAGGAAAGAGATGCAGGAAGGAAGACAGGATAAGATGTCGCTCCAAGGGTATAATTCACATGGCATTCTTCTACCAGTTGGGCCCCTTCTACCTTCAGCACCTGACTCCATCAGAGGCTAATGAACGCACTCAGGCAGAGTCCACATGCAATTGTGGAAGCCGTCACAGACACTGGTTACCAATCTCCTAGGCAGTTTTCAGTTTAATCATGTTAGCAGTTTTGATTTACCATCACAAGGGGAATTAGAGATGGCATGCTGACCACCATCCAGAAGTGACAAAGGTATAGCTTCATGGTGTCAATACAACCACACGGAGAGCAGCAATAAGGCACTCTTCTCTTTCTAGCCAGGAGACAACTATAGCTTAATATGAATCCGGAAACCCCATGTCTTCCCAGTGTTAGTGAGGAGGTCCCCATTCCTTCACTGGTGGCATCAGAGTCTAAGGGAAAGGAAGTGTGCTCCTGCCCAAAAGTGGTGAGGTAATGTCCCCTATGCCATTGGGATGGCACAGGGGAAGAGGTGTGAGGCAGTGTCCCCTACTCCATTGGGATGGCAAAGGGGAAGAGGTGTGAGGCAGTGTCCCCTACGCCATTGGGATGGCACAGGGGAAGAGGTGTGAGGCAGTGTCCCCTACGCCATTGGGATGGCACAGGGGAAGAGGTGTGAGGTAGTGTCCCCTACGCCATTGGGATGGCACA
>JAQHUG010000074.1:7844844-7862108 GCA_028555095.1 Dicrostonyx torquatus
CTCTCTCTCCTTTAGCTAGGGTTCTTTCAGGAGCATGGTGTGTACAGGAACATGGGCATCTTTGTACTGGTTCTGTAACACCACTAGAGAAAATCTCTCTCCCTTTTCCCCTCAGCAGCTACTAACTGGAGATAGCTGTAGAGCTTCATGATGCTCTCCCCCTGCCAACTGTTAACTGGGTAGAGATCCTCAGAGAAGGCTGGGGCCTTCCTCCTGCTCCATGCAAGAGTACTGAAGGACCCAACATTGTGCAGCTCTTGCAGATCACAACCACTGTGATTCAAGAGCGTCAGTGATGTCATTCCCGGTGGACATCGTTCCACAACCCTCCAGCCTTTCCAGCTCTTCATTCCTTTCATTCTCCCCAAGCTTTGGAGGGGATGATGGGGATACCCCATGGTGGGGGAGCCTTCAGCACAGTCGCTCATAGTCACAGTCTACAGAAACCACCACCCACTGCAAATAGAAACTTTCTATTCAAAGCTGGTGGCATGTTATTCACTGGGTTAGACAAGTGTTTAAAGACAAGCTTATTGTGTCCATTTAGCAAAACAATAGTATAGCTTCTCCAGTTGGGCCTATGCTCTCGCAGCCACAGGTTTTTGACGAGGTTCATAGTATCAGGCGTGAATTCTTTCCTGTAGAGTGGACCTCAAGTCCAATAAGAAAGTGGTTAATTACTAATTACCCCATAACAACCATGGCACTGTTGTACGATGGGCACATACTGCTTAGCAGGGTAGTAGACCAGCACCCAGCATCTCCAGCAGTCCGTGTTGCTCCTTTTGTAATTATGAAGGCTGTCTGGGAAGGAGAAGGCTTCCAGTTTTGCCAGTTTGATTCTCCTATGACCAAACCATGTAATATGTTCAGCTGTAAGGTCTTATCATCTAATTCTGGAAGACAGAATTGTGGTTATTTTTCAAGTTGTGTGGGGTCAGTATTTGTGTATATGTGGGATACTGCTGTATTTTCCAGTTTTTCTCCAAGTATGAAAGCACACACAATCCTGGCGCTTAGGGTATTGATACAGAAGGACCGCAAGTTTGAGGCCAGCTTGGGCTATATCCTGAAATCTGTTCTCATGAAGAAACAGAAAGCGGAGGAAGAGGGCGAGGAGATTTTATTTTAATTTGTGTCTTTATTTGGGGGAGTGGTTTTTTGAGACAGGGTTTCTTTATGTACTGATGGCTGTCCTGTAACTAGCTCTGTAGACCAGGCTAGCCTCGAACTCATCCACCTGCCTCTTCCTCCTGAGTGCTGGGATTAAAGGTATATGCCACCACCCAGCTTAATTTGTATTCTTAACTGTTGGAATTATCATAAACCACACAGAGCCATGGGAAGTCCTGGTTTCAGGTGATGTTTTAGAAAAGGCTGAGAAGTTATCCCAGTACCTTAGCTGCTGGGCTCTGGGGTAAAGGGGAAGGACTCTGGGAGGAGATGGCAGGGCTCTAACCTTATTCTCTGTTTGTCTTGGTTTTGTGTGCTAAGTCAAAGTAAAGTTATATATAAAGAAAAAGCCTGACGGGTGTGGTGATACACACCTTTAATCATAGCAGTCAGAGGCAAAGGCAGGAGGACATCCAAATTCAAGGCCAGCCTGGTCCACATGCTGAGCTTTAGGACAGCCAGGTCTATGTTCAAAATTTTTTTAAAAGAAAAAGTCCTAAAAAAAAAAAAGTCCTAGTAAAATGGTTTGTAGGAATTATACTTGGTTCTTTCTTTAAAGTCAGTTCAGAGGAATTTATATGTGTATATATACATATATATGAATTCTCTAAAGTGTTATTTAAATTTAATCAACTAAGGTGATGTAAATTGTTGTTAACTAACAAATATTTTGAATACAGAAACAGATATGCAGTATGCTGCTAAAGTGTACCGTGATGAGCGGCTGCGGAGGAAGGCGGATGCTCTGAGCATGGACAACTGCAAAGAGCTGGAGCGGCTGACCAGTCTCTACAAAGGGGGATAAGCCGGAAGTCCCGCCTACTCCTTCCCATGTACTCTGTCTTTTCTGTACATTTCATTTTGCCATGAAGCCGAAGAAGATTTGATTAAAGACTAAGCTGAGTAGTTGACTCCTGAAATCTTGGACTGTTAATGACCTACTGGCGCATTCAGTAGTAAGAGCGGAAAACTAAATATTTTAGTCTGCTTCTGCACTTACTTTCCCTTTGAAATCTTACATGATTCCTTATGATGTCTGGAGAGGATTATCACACCTGTAGCAATTGCCAGTTTTAGTGATTCTCCATTATTCCTTTGCCATGTAAATATTTTTAGAATCATTTTGTGTATATATGAATGCTTGCCTTTTATTTAAATTATTTTAGCGTTTAGCTCCATGGGGCGCTCCGTTTAGGCTGATGGAATGAATGTTTATGACACAGTACAATTTTCCATTGTGGAGATTAAACAGTGAAACTTTTTCAAAAAGAAAAGACAAAACTTTATGTAAAAGCTTATAACAGTGTAGAAGAAATTGACAATTTTAATATTCTTATATTCCAGAATATGTAATGAGATAAGTGAACTGGTGTATGCTATCAGTATGCTCTTTACTTTGACGAATTGCTAAGCCATACATAGGAACAAAATGCTATAAGATAGATTTCAAAGAAAATATGATGATAAATATTATGCTAAATGAGTTTTCAATGATAAGTTGCAGTTATGCCATTCATAATTCTGGTAATTAAAAGTTAGCCCCAAATGTTCATTTATTTATCTTTCAAGGCTACGGAAGCTTGTGAAGCAAAAGATGAACTTTCTTCCCATGGAAATTGAGTTTCATGGATATAACTGAAGCAGGACCCCCAAAGCAAATGGATTCTTCTACAAATACGTAATAAGAACAAAATGACCACTAACACCCAGCTATGTGCCTTTCCAACTGCCGTCGACTTACCTGACAGAGCATGACCTGTTGGGCCACGCGCGGCCCTGAGCGTAGGTAGAGCAGCAGCTGGAGCTGTGATTGACAGCAAGACCTCATCTGAGCATTCTGAGCTAAGCTCACTTGCCCCCAGGCAACTCGTCAGATCTTTAGAATCTGCTTCTTGTAACTCAATCTGTAATACATGTGGGAAAACACAGCTGGGACTTGAAGTTTTGGTGCTTTCTGGGTTTGAAATGATTTCTGGTCTTCTATGTTTAACGATAGTGATGGCTTCATGGTTTTGCTTTATACAGTTAAGGAATTACAAACACAGTTTTGGTAGTTTGTTGTCCTATCCCATTCCCCCGCTCTCCCCATCTTCCGCAATCCCTTGCTCAAGAACGAGAATGTTAGGTAGAGAGACTTTGTGGTTTTGCTTACAGATTCTTTTCTAAATATTGCTGTTTTGTCATCTGTTGAGTTGTCTTGAAAACGGTCTCTTGTGTTCTGTTGTCAGAGTCTCCAGGAGAAACACCTGATTGTAATTACACACATTGTTTTAGGTTTAGCCCCACCATGCCTAGAAACGGGACCTTTAAGAGGAGTGTCACAAAGAAAAGGTTCATCCTGAAGTTCTCACACCATACATTTAATATAAAACTATTAAAGCGTTGCATGTCTAGTCATCCTTTGTAAGAACCTTTTCCTCACCATAATCCATATTTCTGTCACTCTCTAAAGTAGAATCTTGACTTTTCTAGATTCTGAGGAACACCTTCAAAGGACCATGTGCCACAGTGGCTGCCTCTACCTCCTCAGCATGTGTCTGTCCATGGGTTCTCCAACATGCTCTCACGAAGGCTGAGGGATTGACGTAGGAATCACTGTTCTTTGCTTGTGATAAACTGGGGTTGAGTTTTACACTGATGTCACATTCACAATTCCAGGGCACTCTGGGCCTTGTTCTCAGAGCCTTCCAAGTTCTGTTCTGCTTCCTTCAGCAAACTTCCTGTCTGACGATTAGCCTGAATTAGAGTTGTTTAGTTCATGTGAATGGTTCCCTAAAGTTGCATGTCTTTAAACATAGCTGTGTGTATTTTTCCTACTTCTCTTTCATTCAAATCTTCTTCAGCTGTCATTTCAGCGTTCAGTTTGCAGATTTCCGAACTGCATCAAACCATTATTATTCCTTTAATTTCTTTGTATTTCCATTACCTGTTGATCTTGTTCTCTGGAACAAGATGATAAGACCTAGTGCTTCTCTTCCCAGAGTCCTCTGGTCCTTGAGGAGGCTGCCATGCTGCTTTTGTGATGCTTTTTGTGTTTGCTCATTGCGTCACTTTCTTTCTGTATTTTGGGTCTCACTGTGTATCTCTGGCTGGTTGGAACTCAATGTAGATCAGGCTGGCCTGGAACTCACAGAGATTGGCCTGTGCCCCACCCCCACCCATGCTGGGATTAATGAAATGTGCTCCCACACCTGGTAATAAAGTGGGTTGTTTTGTTTGTGAGACAGGGTTTCTCCATGTAGCCCTGGCTGCTTTTTAGACCAGGCTGAATCTCTGTACACAGAGGTCCACCTGTCTCTGCCTCCCAAGTGTGGGGATTAAAGGTATGCACCACCACCACCCAGCTATAATGTGTATTTTCATTCAGAAGAGTACATAGTTTTCCATTTCCCATGAAGATCATGGCTCTCATGTTTAAAATAGCCATTGAAATATCCATTTCATGTGACAACTAAATTCTTAAGTTTCTTGTTCATGTAAGTCCTTTGCTCTTCATTGTAAGAGTTTTTTAAGTTCAGCGTACTTTTGTAGTCTTCTTTCTTCTATGTTTGGTGGGGGACAATTCTGTATTCTGTCAATCATGTTTTAAATAAATGCTAATTGGCCAGGTAGGAAGTATAGGCGGGTCAACCAGACAGGAAGTAGAGGCAGGGCAATGAGAATGCCTGGGAAGCAGGAAGCTCCCATGGCATTCCTGCGCAGTCCATCTAAGAAGCAGGATGTAAGCTGCCCCGCTGAGAAAAGGTACCAGCCATATGGCTAACATAGATAAGAACAATGGGTTAATATAAGTTACAAGAGCTAGTAAGAAGAGTGAGCTAATGGGCCAATCAGTTTATAACCTAATGTAGACTCTGTGTGATTTTCTTTGGGTTTTGCCAGCTGTGGGGTACTGGGCAGGACAGAAACCCCAACAAGCAGGACCCTCAATGTTACATATGTTTTCTCTGAAAAATGATGTGTTGTACATACTGTTTCAACTCTGTAACTTCCTTTAGTTGTTCCTTTGGTCTCCAGCCAGATTTGCACTGATTGTCCCAGTCTGTTCAGCTTTCTGCCTTGCTCAGCACAGCCTTTAACCTAGAACATTCAGTGCAAGCTTGTGAGGGCTTCAACCGCTGATCATTCCTGTGATTCTTGCAACTGTTTGAAATTGTTTTATTATAAATTTTATTTATTCTTATGTTTATGGTGTGTGTGTGTGTGTGTGTGTGTGTGTACATGTGGCAAGTTGCACATATTAGAGGTCAGAGAACACCTTGCAGGAGTTAGTTCTTTTCTTATGCCTTGTTCAATTCTGTGGATTGAATTGGAGTCCTCAGACTTGTGCAGGAAGTATTTTATCACTGAGCCATCTCACTCACCCTCAGATTCTCTTTTCTGTCTTAATTCCATAGGCGGTGTCCTCATCCAGCCTCTTCATGCTATTGCTCTTTCGCCCTGGTGACTAGGTTTAAGTTTTTCATTTTCTCCTTTCTTTTTTCAAAAGCTGTGTTTTATTAGTGCATATTAGTTACATATGGCAATGGGTTTCATTATGTCATATTCATACACATGTATATACATTCCATCATCTTCACCCCATATGGCCCTCTCTCCTTCAGTCTTTTTGTTGTTGTTGATGATGATGACCCAAGGAGTTTTCATTATGGTTACATGTAGGGAATAGGAGAGGGGTTATTTACAGGAATATAGGCACATTACCAGTGCCTGCAACCCTGAAGGAAACATCTCCCTCCCTCGTCAACCGCTAACTGCCTATAGATAGATGCTCAGGGCAGGGTGTAACCTGAGAGAGCGCCCTCTCTCCCCCACAATGGGATGTGGATAGGCCTGACCTTACAGAGACCATGTGCAGAATCATGATGTGATAACTGTGTCGTGGCCGGAAAGCAGTGTTCCGAACACATCACCACTTCCCACGTTATTTTCACCCCCTGCTCTTTAGTGTTCTCTGAGCCTCAGAGTGGGTAATGCAGGTGTCCCCTTATGCTGAGCCCTCAGTAGTCGCGTCTCCTCGGTACTGTGACCATTACGAGCTCCAAAGTCACTTCTGCCCACTACAGAAGTCATTTTCTCTGACAAAAGCTGACTGTAGCACTCACCTGCAAGCACAGCCTCAGTTTGCTGTCTTTTCATTTTAGTGGAAACCTGCAGTTGCAAAGCTCTGTCTCCACTTCCATGTGGCCCGAGAGCCTCATGGTTTTACATTTGCTAGTCTTGACTTCTCCGGATCTTACTTCCCACTTCTTTCTTCACTGTGCCTATTTTCTGTTTCTGTTTGCCTTTCATTGGATTAAAACATATAGAAACTTCGTGAATTTTCATGTCGTCCTTGCACAAGGGCCATGCTATTCTCTGTATTGTTCGCCTGTTAATACATGTGCTGCAGAAGTGAGCACACGCCACAGAATTTTAAATATTCTCTTGAGCCTGTAGAATAAGTCACTTAAAATATAGAGTTCTAATTAACTTTGAAAGCTTGTATTTATCAGAAATTTGTAGGAACTTGAATGAAAATCTTTAAGCTATTTTTCCAGTTTTAGTGGGAAATTTACATTAATGTGATAGATATTTACACGAATCAAACCTACTTAAATCCCATCCTTAAAGGGACAGAGAAGATAGGTCAGGTTGCGAGACACTAACACAGCATAGAGTCACACATGGCTTCGGACAGTATTGTTTCTGGTTCATTGCTGCATCCCACCATTTTTATGACACTATGGGTTAGAGCAAACAGAACTTGGAATTAGCCGTGGGCGTGGCTGACTGAGTGACTGGTATCTTAAGCTACATATAAAGTATCTAAGCAAAGACTGAATTGTTAACAATGCCTGAATTGTGGAAGGAAATGTTAGTGGCTTTGAATTTAACTTCATGTGTATTTAGATGGCTTGCTGCTCACACTATGATACAAAGCCCAGTACTTTCCTGCCTTAGAGCTACATGAAGTTTCACAATTTCATTTGCTCACTTTCATTCTCACCCAGTAGCTCTTTACCTTTGCATATTAATTAGGCTTCTACATGGTTTTTTGGAAGTTTGGGAATGGTAGTTACACATTAGCAGTTGACGTTTTCTCTTCACACATAGAGAAGCATGCGCACACGCTCGTCCACACACTTGGGGAGGAGAGAAAGCAGCGCTTGCCCTCCTTTCCCTTCCCTTCTTCCCGAATACACTAACATTAATTGTTTAGTTATCTTGAAATCTTAGGAATTTTTTTTTGGACCAAATAGGCTAACTGAACACTGAGAAATCTCAAGTTTTCCATCTAATAAGCGAAGACAGCATTTTGAGACCTGATTACATTTGAGTGCATGATCATTTCAGAAACAACACATGCTTATTCATGATTGTCAAGTAATTGATAAGGAAAATCAAGGTCCTTACAGTATATAGGATGTCTGTGTGTGCGGGCATGTGCTCATGTGCACGGGAGCGTGAAAGCACTCTGTTTTGTATCAGCTCAGGTGTTCCCAATAGCAGGAGTCTGGAATGCTAGCCCTTAACTTCAAATGCACTTTATGCTGAATTTCTCTTGCTGTTCAAACTTTTACACTGATATATAAAATAAATGAGTTTTTACTCTCTGTATCTCTATTAGTAACATTGAAGTGCAGCTGTTTCACACATGATACAGTGTTCTGAGATGTTTAATTTTAAAAGCAGTGAAATGATTACTGGTGGGCCAGAGGGCCGCATGAGCCTTCCTTTCAATTAGGCAAGTATCATAGCAAAAGACCAAGTGGTTTAAAGAGAAATGAGTGTCTTTGCTTAGCTTCCCCACTTGACACTTGAGTTTAGTTCTGGATTTCTTACTATCCGACTTTTTATTGAGTGAGGCAAACTGAAAGGAAACCCGCAACATTTTTTATTATCCATACAGGAAGTGTATGAAAATAAACATCCTGAATTTTAATCCTTGAGATAGCTAAAGACCCTTGCCTGCTAGCCATATCAGAATAGGTGGAATCCTGAAAATTCTCTGTAAACCAATGAAAATTAAAGAAGAACCTGACAATAACCTCCACGTTTTGTTTTTCTAAAAAATCCAGTTTTCCATGTAGGTAGAAGTCAGGCATGGTAGTTCATTCATGTAGTCCCAACACTTAAACCACCAAGTGAGGCAAGGGATTTATGGATTTGAGGCTGGCCTGGGTATCTTGTAAGACTGTTTCAACTACAATAAGAAGCAAAAACAGAAGCAGAAAGAACCAGGTTATTCAAGCAATTCTTGCACAACCTTTAATAATCTGGTCGGCTTCTCAGTTCTGAAGCCAGGTTCCCTGTTTGGTTTCACTTCTATAAAACATACTTTCATATAAGTGGAAACATTTTTTCCTCAAAGCAATGATTCAAAACATGCTCCTTATATTAAGGATTATGTAACCACATTTTTGTAAATGCCCGCTGTATAACTTTTTCCTATTACATGATTCTTTTTCAATTAATTTGATCTTCTGCTGGTATAGGGGCCAATAGATTTGTGAATATTCTGTGGGTGTGTCCATGTATAAGTGTATATATAATGTATATATTTTCCAGCTAATACCTCAGATGTGTGATTGTTTAATAAATACCATACCGTTTGCACAGGGCAGGGCTTCCATTAGCAGTAGGTATTCTTATTTCAGAATTTGACCATTAGTAAAGAGGATTTCATTGATGTGAAACCTTTCGGTTGATGTCCAGATTTTAATGCAGATTTCCAATTTAAGGCCCACGCGTCAAGTAAAATTGTATCTTTCTGAGTCCGGTAACCCAGAAGTGGTCCTTGAAATGTCCTAGTTTAAGAAGTTATTAAAACTCGGGGTGACTGCTTGCTGAAATGTCTGATAACTGCACAGAGGAACAGCTACCTGATGCAAGTGCCCGCAAGTCTTGCTGGCTTCACCATAAGATTCTGCTTAGCCCTCCAGTGGTAACGTGAACGTTGGGAGGGACTTTTAAGTGATATTACATAGCATTTTCACCATTACCTTCAGAATGAACTGGTATTTATAATTTATTTATATTTAAAAGTGCTTCATTTCTGCTTCATTGTTGGCCTTTAGGTTGCTACGTGAAACCTTCCAGTTAAAGCTCTTGTTTGTTTGTTTGTTTTAAAGCTGCAGGTAATTTCCAGGGTGTGACACAGATTTTCGAGGTCTGGTGAGATTTGAATGGAAGCCTTGTGTTAGGAAAATGAACTACTATTGGTAAAGGAGGTCTTCATAGTGCATTCAAGATCACATAATTAGGTTTAAAAATGAAAGGTCTGATTTGTAAAAATTTAATGTTATATCAGACTTATCTAAGATTTCCTGTGAGAACCCTTAAGCTGCTTTTGATTTTTAATGAATGTTGTAATGAATGATTTATGAATTTTTGTCTTTCAGTCTGTAATTTATCTCAACATATTAATAAAAAGAAGGGATGTTCTCACCATAAGAGGCTTGTCTTCATTCTATTTTATCCTTTTGCTTTTTGAGACAGTCTCACTCTGTAGCTCTTGCTGTCCTGGAACTCACTCTGTAGACCAGGCTGGCCTCAAACTCACAGAGATCCTCCTGCCTCTGCCTCTCAAGTGCTGGGACTAAAGGCGTGCGCCACCACCTACTGCATATTTTGTGGTCTTCATATGTTCATTCTTTCATTCTTTCAACCATTCAATAAATGGATGAATCCCTGCTGTATCACAGGTCATGAGCTGAGAGCTGGGAATTATTCACTGATCAAGACAAAGCTCTAAGTGTAAATTTAATCAATAAAATATTATTATCAAGGAAATAAATCTAGTTTTAATCTTGATACATGTGAGAGGATCACAGAGGACAAGGAGAACATTTACCGAGAGCACCCAAACTGTCCTGGAAAGGTAAAGGAAGATTTCACTGAGAAAGGAAACTTAAGCTGAAACCAAAAAGATGAAAAAAGAGCAAGGTGAAATATTAGAGAAAAACTTCACATGGTATGTGCCAACTATGTCATGATTCATGGTAGCTTAGGTTGCTTTCACAAGGTCAAGCCAGTCAGCATTCTAGCATGGAGTGGGGAGGGGGTTCATGGGCCCCAATTGAGGAGCTATGGGCAGTTGATGGCTTCTGAGAGAGGGGGTATCAGTTTTAAGGGTGGTCCCACGTAGGTTGATCGTGTTCCATTGGATAGTCCCACAGGCCCAGGAGTATATGAGTAGCACAAACTGGACTTGATGGATTATTGGGAAAAGGGAAAAAGGACACAAAGTTTGGGGTTATGGAAATGGGGGTGGACCTTGGAGGAGTTGAGTCGGGGGATGAATATTACCAGAATACATTGTATGGAATTCTCAAAGAATAAAAGCACTAAAACTTTATGGAAATGAAAACAAAGTTGTGGGATGATTTAGTATAAAGTAGGTAGAGACTTAAAATAGGGCCCTACAGGTGGATCTCTGTGAGTTCGAGACCAGCCTGGTCTATTAGAGCTAGTTCCAGGACAAGCTCTAAAACTGCAGAGAAAAACCCTGTCTCGAAAAACAAAAAAACAAACAAACAAAAAAAGATAGGGCCCTAATCTTCAGAAGACGATATACAAATCATGGTGATGATATTACACCTCAAGTCAGTTGTCGAAAACCTTAGATCTTTAAGGAAGGAGTCATAGGATCAGATTTGGGCTTTTAGACTATAATTTTAGTTGCTCTTTGGCGGTTACAGAGATATATTCCTAGCAACTTGCTGAGCACCTGGTTATATGCACACTTTTAGCGGTTTTGTTTGCTGCATTATTAAGTGGTGTAGCTTGTGTCTTCAGTATCTCCCAATGGTTTACTTGATCACATATCCCCCAACATGCCCCATCTTGATGTGCCAGTGCGAAGTAATGGAACCAATTAGTCATGAAAAGAAACTTCTAATAATGAGCCCAAACTAAATTGACTGTTTTACTGATAATAAGCTTAACACAGATGGATACTGATTTGGCTTCATTGACGAGAAGTAAGGTCTTCAATCAAGAACTGGAAAATGTATGTGCAAAAGTCATTGTTAGAGAAAACAGGGTGCAAGCGAAGAGGTCAACAAATAAAACTGTTGGTTTACAGGGTCGGAATTCCAAGACAAGTATAAGGAGAAACAGGCTCCTCGGTGTTTTGAGAACTTCTGGATTGGAGCAAGGTGATACAGGAAAGGCATTTTTCAGCTTTCAGTAAGCAAGAGCAGATGAAGACAACACAGTTGAAAAGGGTAGGTTCCAAACGGATTCACCGTGGAAGGCGTAAAACTGCAAAATAATAACATAGATGCCATCACTTGAAGAGTGAGGGGACCAGTGAGAATGGGGACCTGGATCACGTTATGCAGTATCCCACAGGTAAGAAAGAAATTAGCCAGCCCTTTAGAGCCGGCACCCAGGAGACAGGCAGGTAGATTTCTGTGAGGTTGAGGCCAGCTTGGTCCACATAGCAAATGCTAGGCCAGTCAGATATACAGTGAGATCTATCCCAAAATAGTAATTTTAATTGAAGTATTTTAATAATGAAAAGGCAAAGAGGGAGTGACTTTTTTTTTTTTTTTTTGGTTTTTCGAGACAGGGTTTCTCTGTGGCTTTGGAGCCTGTCCTGGAACTAGCTCATGTAGACCAGGCTGGTCTCGAACTCACAAAGATCTGCCTGCCTCTGCCTCCCGAGTGCTGGGATTAAAGGCATGCACCACCACCGCCCGGCTCAAGGAAGTGACTTTTAAGAATGTCCCTTTCAATTTCTCATGTCACCTGCAACAATCTGAACTGACTAGGTGGAGGTCATTTGTTGAGCTGAGTAGTTAACAGTGCCATCCTCCCAGACAGTTGTAGGTAAAACAACATTTTCTCTATGTCTTTGAGTGTTTGCGCTCCTACATTTAGGGATCAGAAATGAAGATTAGGTATTTATTCCCATACGTTTGCCCTTTTTTATTCAAGGTACACTACTGTTAAGAATACACGAGGTAAGAGAAAATCTGTAGCAAAAGCCACCGTTTTCATTTTTCCTATGACCATCAGGCAGTCGGTCCCTGGGCTGTGACTTGATCCCAGGTGATTTCTGTTTGTCTCTGGGATTCTACAGGAGTCCACTAAGCTGACCTCAGTGCAGCCATTTAACACGAAGAATTACCAAAGCGTCAATAGTGAGAAGCATTGGGCCAAAGCAATGGGAGAGTCCTCCATTTTTGCTAGCGTTCTCGTCTTCCCCATACGGTAGGCTTTCTTGAATGTACAAAAGATAGACAGTTTTTAGAAGACACAACTAATGCAGTCCCAGAGCCTAAGAGGCAGCTCAGTGACTTGCATGTTTAAAACAGACGTGACAAACGAGCCTACTGCTCATGGCTCCTGAACTGACTTTAAGTGAAAATTCAAGAGTACGAAAATGGTGTCATCTAGGGACCTGGGACTTGTAACAAATAGGCTGTTCAGTCCGTGCTCCTCAAATGTCTTCATTCATAAAACTGTGTGTGTGGTATTTAAGGGAAAGGATTTATGGAAAAGGGTGTGCATACTCGCACAGGAACCTCTTCCGCTGTAGGGGTGAGGGGTGAAAAAGAGGGTGCTGGGACCTCAGGAGCAAGCCCGGCAGCAATTGGCGCAGCGCGCAGGCGCGGTTTCCGCCAGGCCTCCCCGGAACTTCCGAATCGCCGGGAGCGAGGGTATTAGGAAGTTCTTCCTGGAACGCCGCGAAGGTCACGAGTCATGTGACAGCGGCTTGACAGGCGGCTTCCGAGAGGCGACTGAACTGCGGGGGACACCCGGGCAGGTCGCCCCAGGCTGGAGCGCGCGAGGGTCTGCAGAGGTCGCCCCTTCTCCCGCGCGGGGACCCCTTCTGTCCGGGCGGGCGGAAGTGGGCCGTCGGGGCTGGCCACCCGGCAGGGTTTCAAGACCGAGACCCAGAACTATGGCTCTCGCCGGGCACTGGCGAGGGTGGATCCCGGGATGCTGGATCTGGGAAGGGAAATCAGCTCGGGGTGCTGGGAGAGTCACAGAAGTTTCTCTTCCAGGCGTATAGGTTGATCCTACGGGAGAAAGGGGTTCATCATGGCGGATGTGAGTGACACTCGTTCCCAATAAGAAAGGGGATGTGGGAGGGTTGCATGAGGCCACTGAGTGGGGAGAAGTAGAGATTGGTTTTGTCCTGAGCCCTGCCCGTCTTCACAGGTCCGTTGTAGGGGATCGATGTGAGAGGGAACTTGCAGGGGTCTGAGTTTTATCAGAAACGGTTGTGGTGAACCACTAGTGTGTCCTAGCCTGAGAGAACTGTATTCTTCCCACCTCCCAATCTTTTGGGGCTCACAGGAGCTCCGTGCAGTTAACATTTGACTTCTAAAGGAGGACTGGCCGCCCTCCCATCAGTACCTGTTCCGTTGGTATTGTTCCTGATTCCCACTAAGTCCTCGTGATGTCTCGTTAGGTTCATTGTTGCGATCTAAAAGGATTTCTAAAGGGTGCCCCTTTTGCAACTTTTGTTCCGTTTTTGTGTGTCTGTTTAAGACGAGAGCAAAAGTAAGTTTGTGGTGGTGACATGGAAAGATATTCATTCAGGGTTGGAGATAAAGTTTCAAATCAGCCCACATTTAGGGTGGAGCGCATAGTTGATACCTCAGTTGTCAGTGATTTTTTTTTCCAGGTGAGTTTGTATGAGATGAGATCGCCTTCTGTTCTCTTAGTCTGACCCATGATCTATGTTAAATACATCACATTGTCGTTATCTTTGTCAAGAAACTGAATAGAAGAGTAGTTTATCTAATTGACTTAGGATCATTTAAAAACAGTTGTGGAAGGTCTCCATGGACGTGGGAGGAGGTTTGTAGAATGTTGCCAGGTGAATACAGTGTTATCAGGACATAAATTATTGTGAAACACATCTCGTTTTACGGACAGTGTGTAATTGTGTTTCCCTATGCCAGGTACACTGACATACACACATTATTAAAAATTTCAGCATTCTTATCATGTAGGGTGTGTGATTATCCCTGTGTACATACAATGGAACCTAATGAAACTGAGGCCTAGAGAAAAGGTTAGTTATACAAATATAACTAAGTTATACCAAGTTATACAAGTAAAACATGAAACACCAGTTAAAAAGGGTGACTTCATGTCCTTTCAGGGGGATATGGCAGGGCCACAAGAGCAGACTGTAATATGATATTTAAAACGTTTTTCTCTTTCAGGATCTAAAGCGATTTCTGTACAAAAAGTTGCCGAGGTAAGAAAATACTCATTTGTTGCCGAATAAATTCTGTGTAACAATCTTACAGAGTATTTTGTTTCACCTTTTTAGATTAGTATTTTATATGTGTCATGGTGATTCTGTCCCATATTTAAATTCATAACTAACCGCAGGTATCATAAGTAATGGCTTGAGTTTACAGATAGCTAATATAAAACTAGATAGAGCTGTCACATGACTTGTTTTTGCTCAATAGGAAATAGGCGCTGGAGCCCAGAACTTAGATTTCTTGCCATTCTAAAGTTTTGTTGTTTTTAAAAATAATTCATTTAACTTTATTTCATGTGCATTGGTGTGAAGGTGTCAGATTCCGAGACTGAAGTTACAGACAGTTGTGAGCTGCCATGTGGGTGCTGGGAATTGAACCCGGATCCTCTGAAAGAGGAGCCAGTGCTCTTAACCTCTGAGCCATCTCTTCAGCACCAGCGATTCTAAAATTTTAAAAAGCATACTATTATAGTTATTTATTGGGTTGTAGGTTGGAAAAATGAATGTTAGCTTGGACTCTTGCTTTGTTGAAGTGTTCTAGCTATGGTTTCAGTGGAAATTAATGACAGTGCTCTGGTTTTGATTCATATGTTGTATTTTTCTTAAGTAGTCATGAAGAAAACACTTTTAGTGTGTTGAATGAAATAATGGGAAATTTTTACATTAATTTTAATTATTATCTTCCTCGGAAAAAATGGCCAATTATAGAGACTAGCTGCTGGTTCTTTTTCACACAGATGGCCAGCATGATGGCAGTTATAGCTTTCCGTGCTAACGCATGACCACAGAAACAGTGGTACAGGCTAAAACCATGCAAGGAAGCTTTAGGACTAGTGGGAGAACTAACAGTTGCTTTCTGACCTTATAACTTTTTCAACATTAAAACTTTTCCCATTACTACTTAACAAATAGTTTTGGGAATGCAGACTGTCCTCATTTGCAGTCCATTTTTGTGATAAAACACTGGCTAAGAGGAACACGGGGAGAAAGGATCTATTTTGTCTTGCAGACTATAGAGTTCATCATGAAAGGGCAGGGCTGGGGCTGAAGCAGAAGCCGTGGAGAAATGTTGCTGCTTATTGACCTGCCTCCCCGCGGCCTGTGCAGCTGCTTTTTTATCCCACACAGCACCACCTGCCCTGAGGTGGTGCCTTCCTCATCAGCCATCAATCAAGGGAATGCCCTGCACTTGCCTACAGGACAGCCTAATGGAGGAGGTGTGCTCTAAATGGAGGTTCCCTCTTCCCAGATGACCCTACCTTGGATCTACTTGCCAAAAAACTCACCAGTACACAGATCAGTTCACTGACCGGTGTTTGCTTAGTATACTAAAACATTAGAAACATCGTGAACGTGAGCTGGGCATGGTGGATAGGCCTGGAATCCCAGCCCTGGGAAGGTGACAGAAGTGGAGATCCTGTCTCAAAAGAACAAGGATGATTAGATAGCTCAGTGGGTAAAGGCAGTGCCTGTGAAACCTGGTGCGGGTGCTATGACTCGCACAGTTGAGGTGTAGACCTGGCTCACACACGTTGTCTTCTGACCACATGCTTGCATATGTAAATAAAAATATTTGAAACAGCAGCTGAAAAGCAAATGAAACAGGTGGGTTTTTTATTTGTTTGTTTTTTATCAAGAGTCATTTCAAGGTGACTTTCTTTTGTTTGCCTTCAGATAAGGAATAGGCATCTTTTCTACTCTGTCCATCACCTCTAATCAGACTCCATGTTTCATCCTTTGTGTTTTCCATACTGTGAAGTCCCTGAGATTTCCTTTGATGTTTGTGTGTGTGTTGTGATGTTCTCTTCCAATTGCTTTCCTTATGTCAGTAAGTTCCCTTCCGCTGAGTTCCCACCCGGCTTCCTGTCTCTGTGGCTTTAATGGTGACCATAATTAGTTGAAAGTAAATGCTTTTTTTAATTTTGAACTCTGTCAATTTACCTTTTAACCAAGCAGAAATCGCCATATGGTAAGGCTCACCCAAGAGGTATATGCAATTTAAGCATGTTGTAAGGGGCTGGGACTGTATGTCAGTGATAGAGAATTTGCTGTGCACTGGGAAGGTTCAGTCTGCAGCACTTCCAAAGGGGCAGAAGAATATTTGCCACAGCATAACGGCAGGGAAGGGACTAGTGCCACTCTTTTCTTAAGGGCTGAGTTCACTCTGATTCATATTTGCAGATTATTTCTTGAAAAGAGATTTGTTACACCTGAAGAACAGAAAAAGAAAGAACTAGGAACAACAGCATTGCGAACACTCGGATTTGTTGCTAGAAGCATGGGTTTAGTGGGGTTCATGCATTTTTGTTGTTTTTGTTTATTTTTAAATTTTTATATATGAGTGTGGGTGTTTTATGTGCATGTTTGCTTGTGCACTGTGTGTATGACTGGTGTCAAGTTGCCAGGACTGGAGTTACAGGTGGTTGTCAGCTGATATGTAGGTGCTGGGAATTGAACCTGGGTTCTTTGGAAGAGCATCCCGTCCTCTCGACCACTGAGCCATCTCTCCAGCTTCATAGGTCCATGGTTTTAACTGCTTTATCTCTATCCTTCTCCACAAAACCAGACTAGTCCCAGCTATCAATAAAATGTAGTTTTAATTCCCTGTTAAATATTGTTCTTGGCTTTATATTTTAAAATCTAGTTGTGACCCCCCCTTCCCAACATCTTTTCATGTTTTAAAATAGCCGATGTCTTTTTTTCTTTATTGATATTTATTGAGCTCTACATTTTTTATGCTCACCTCCCTGCCTCCCCCTCCCCCTTCAGCCCTCCCCCAATGTCCCTATGCTCCCAATTTACTCAGACCTTGTCTTTTTATACTTTCCCATGTATATTAGGTCTATGTAAGTCTCTCTTAGTGTCCTCATTG
>JAQHUG010000074.1:7863158-7903952 GCA_028555095.1 Dicrostonyx torquatus
ACTTTCTCTTCTATAAGGTTCGGTGTGGCTGGCTTTATGTTGAGGTCTTTGATCCATTTGGATTTGATTTTTGTGCATGGTGATAGATATGGGTCAATTTTTATTTTTGTACATGTTGATACCCAGTTATGCCAGCACCACTTGTTAAATATGCTTTCTTTTTTTCCATTTGATATATTTTGCTTCTTTATCAAATATCAGGTGTTAGAAGATGTGTGGATTGATATCCGGGTCTTCTATTCGGTTCCATTGGTCCTCTTGTATGTTCTTATGCCAGTACCAGGCTGTTTTCAGTACTATAGCTCTGTAGTAGAGTGAAGTCAGGGATTGTGATGCCAATAGCCCATGTTTTATAATTATATGAAAAACATTTTGGTTGGTTTGTGTGACGGGATTGCTGAGATGATGGGAAGACTGTTAGGAGCTGAGTTGGGGTCTTATGTGTGCTCCACAAACACTCAGCCACAACGTAGACCCCAGCTGATGTCTTTAATACTAGTGAAAGCAGCACTGTTTTTAGAATGAAAATACTTTATTTAGTAAGCTTTAGATTTTTTGCTGATTAACAAAATTTACTTCTTATGAATATGTCTGTTGGTGGCCCAACAATTATTAGTAAAATCTATTCAGATCGCTCTTGGTCTGTTGTATGCAGAACTGAAAACAACTTCTCTGTACCTTGATTTCTATCTAGAAAGGAGTGCTTGAAGAACAGGGCTGTTCTGCATTCTTAGGCTGTCTCCATGGATTTGTAATCCAGTAAAAAAACAAAAACAAAAAAAACCACTACTTTTTCACCTTTTTTTGTTGTTGTTTTTTGGGGTTTTTTTTGATTTTTTTTTTTTTTTGGATTTTCGAGACAGGGTTTCTCTGTGGCTTTGGAGCCTGTCCTGGAACTAGCTCTTGTAGACCAGGCTGGTCTCGAACCCACAGAGATCCGCCTGCCTCTGCCTCCCGAGTGCTGGGATTAAAGGCGTGCGCCACCACCGCCCGGCCTTTTTCACCTTTTTTCGGTGCATTGGTTACTATGTAAATTAATTACTATGGCAATTTCAAAATCTTACTTGTGCATAGATTTTTCTAAGCATTTTGAATAACACGTATGACATATTGAGCATTTGTCTTTTTGTTTGCTATTTTTTGAGTAGACAGTATATTTATAAAATTCAGGATTTAGAATCTTCCTCTGCCTGTCATCCAGTCATATAGTTCTGCTACTGGAAGCATTTATTCCTTACAAACAGACACGGATATGAGTGTACACCTGTGCACAAGTGTGTGTGTGTGTGTGTGTGTGTGTGTGTGTGTGTGTGTGTGTGTGCAATACACAGTACACACAAAGTTTGCTTGCACATTTTGTTATATAATTTGTTGCTTAAGTTACATTTTCCAAACCTGGAGTTTTTTTTTCTCTTAAGAATGTAACTTTGAGGGGCTGGAGAGATGGTTCAATAATCAGGAGCTCTTGGTGCTCTTGCAAACAACAGGGAAAGTTTTAAGTTCCCAGCGCTCTCACTGAGAGGTTCAGCTTTTAAGTCCAGCTCCAGGGAATTTAATGCTCTCTGACCTCGGAAGGCATCTTCCTGCATGTGGTGCATATACAAGTAGGCGCACAGAATAAAGAAATAATAGAATATGCGGCTCAGTGGGTGAAGACTTACTGTGCAAGTGAAGACCCAACCTTGGGTCCTGGGAACTCGCCTGGACTCAGTGCTCCTGCAGTGAAGTGGGAGAATCCCTAGAAGCTCATGGCCAGCTAGTCTGGCATATGCAGTGGCCGACAAGAGGCCTGAGGTTGTCGCCTTCCTTCCACATGCACACTGCGTCATCTCTCTGTCTCTGTCTCTGTTTCTCTATCTCTCTGTCTCTTTCTCACACACACATAGACTTGAGAATTACCATCATGAGTCTGAGGTACGTTTGTAGAAATCAAAATGATTTTAATACTGAGTTTTGCTTTCTTGTAGCGTTGAAGGGCTCCATGCAATTGTTGTATCAGATAGAGACGGGGTGCCTGTTATTAAAGGTAAACTGAGTACTTCATGCATGTGCTGTGTTTACTTTTGACAAAAAAAAAAAGTGTGCTTTAAATAGTTGGAAATGTATAAAGCTTATTTCAGGAAATTGGAAAGGCTGTTGTAGGTTTTTGAGGAAATCTGTGTTTTTGTCTGTTGAGACTAGATGTGGACCCTGTCGTGGGTTCCATGTGTGCAGGACTTAGAATCTGCATGCATGTTACCATTTACCGTAGGTGTTGTCATTTAGAAAAACTCAGCACAAGAGAGAAAGACGCCATGTGGCAGAACTCAGATGGAGAGGTTTTTTATTGGGTGAAAGTGAATGGGTAAGCGGGGGAGGGAAAAAGGGAGACAGGCCCCTGGGGACAGAAGGAGCAAAAGAGGACAGACAGACAGAAAAAGGGAGAAATGGGAGGTGGGCAGAACCCTTTGAAAAGGGAACAGACGTGCACAGGAGGTGCTCTGAGCAGTGCAGCTGAGGATGTAGCTGTCAGAACCCTGAGAGCAGGCCCTGTTTTTCATTGAAGGTGCTTTGATATAATGCAAACTATTAAATATATCTTTAGTATTGAGTGTGCGCGGCAGGCGGGCGGTCATCACTTGTTCAGATTGGTGGTTTTTAAAATCTTACATGGGTTTTTGCTTTTTTACTAGAAATATTTTTTTTAAAACTTTAATGTCATAATTACTTTAGCTGATCTGAATCTAAGAAGTTTTAGAAAATGCATCTTTATTAATTCTTGAGGCTGTCATGTGTGTATGCAGTGTGTTTTGATCAACCCAACATGAATTGGGCTGATTCTCAGCTCTCTTCAACATGCATTTGCTGTAACAGAGTCAGCGTGAACTCAGACTGCTTACTTTTGTGTCTTGTGGTGTGATCCAAGTGGATGTTTGTAGGTGGAGGCTGCTTGTTTGTTTTTGCCACCCAAGACCTGAAAAAAATCACACAGAAACTATATTAATTGTAACATTGCTTGGCCTATTAGCTTAGGCTTTTTATTAGCTAACTCTTACATCTTAAATTAACCCATTTTTTATTATTTTATATTTTATCATGAGGCTCAGGTTTACTGGTAAGGTTTTGACTGGTGCCTCGCGTCTTTTTTTTTTTTTTTGGAGGTTATATGGTATCTCCCTGACTCTGCCTACTTTCTCTCTTTATCCATGTTTAGATGTTTTTGCCTGGCGTTACTTTGTTACGCTATTGACTGAAAGCAGCTTTTTTTTTTTTTTATTAACCAATGGCAATAAAACATATTTACAGCATACAGGGGGATCCCACATTTCTGTCTAAGTAAAAAGGAAGGTCTTAACTTTAACATAGCAAGATTACATACAACAAAACAGATATCAAGCATGAATTGCAGTTACAATATTTATATTTATTTTTTTATTATAACTAAGGAAAACTGTATTTTTCTTTATCTCTTCAAAGACACCAGAAGGATATAATATTATTTAAGTTCACAGGAAGTGCATTGTAAGCAACTTTTCAAACTCTAGAATTGACAGGGACATCTTGCTATCTGGACAATCACCCAAAATTCTTCTGTATTATTGGGGCATCCATCTTCAGCCTACAGGCCCACAGTATCTGGCAGACTTTTCCATCAAGCAAGAAATTTGAAAGACTGTTTTGCCTCTGTTGGCAGTTTGTCAGTCAACAGGTTTTTTTTTTGGGGGGGGGATCCTGTTGGTTTACAGTTTCTTTTCCATGTCAGGACAGACATATAATTTTAGACATTAGGATTACAACATTCTTTAGAGGTCACCATTTTACACATTAAGTGCAGAGAGGACATGGCCTGTCCAGAGCCGTGCATTGAGCTGGTGACAAGTCGTGACCAAGTCCATTGTCCGTGGGTGGCTGTGGGCAGGCCATCTGCCTTTCTCACCTCTCTAAAGAGGGCTCAGGTGACCCTCCAGCCCTAGTGTCATTTCACGGAATCCCTGCTTAGCTGATGCGGCTAACCTAGTCCAGCCTTTAGTGAGCAAGGGGACCCTGAAGTAGGCAGCCAGCTATGTGACTGTCAACGTCTACGAGAGACACTGCTTCTGGGGGTTTTATGAGAGCAAACGATTTTATGGCTTTTCCCATTTTATTCTCACATCTCCTCAGATGACCAGAATCTTCACTTCATCATGGAAGTCAGCATATCTTCATCATGGAAGTCAGCATATCTTCCCTAAGTTAGGAATACCGAACTTCTGATTAAATAATGTTTTCTCATCTGAGTTAATGAGACCCAGGTAGTAGTCATGGGGCTCTCAGCACTGTAAATGTACCTTTGTGCCTAGCTTTTTATGGCTTATGCTCTTTTGAAAGCTGCTGTTAAACTCTTCCTGCCATGCTCTGCATAATCGTATTAACGCTCACTCCACAGTGGCCAACGACAGTGCTCCAGAGCATGCCCTGAGGCCTGGCTTCCTGTCCACCTTCGCCCTCGCCACAGATCAAGGCAGCAAACTCGGACTTTCCAAAAATAAAAGTATCATCTGTTACTATAACACCTACCAGGTTGGTATATTTAATGTATAGCTACCGATGCTTCATTGGCTCACCTGTCATTTTTATAACTTTTGTATAAACTGCTTTTGGTATAATTATGATTATAATTATGATATTATTATAATTATATAATAAATTTTAAAAAAAATTTAGCCTTCAGAGTACTTATATTAAAACTAGGGGGTTTTTTATGTCTTTATATCAGAAAATAATTATTGTGGAAAAATACTTAAAACTTTAAAAATTAAGAACTTGTTAGCCTGTGAAGTGTGCATTAGGTCACTGTCAACTCCAGTAGATGGTGCCATTAGCTCGCACAGCTGTGGTTCCTCTGTTGCGGCAGGTAAGACTGGCCTGGAAAGTTCAGTGATCAGCTGTTACATCTGTTGTTGCAGCTGAATCACCTGTGTTTGCACCGTGCACCGTGTGATTTAGACCTTATTCTCCTTCCAGGTGGTTCAGTTCAATCGTTTACCTCTGGTGGTGAGCTTCATAGCCAGCAGTAATGCCAACACAGGTATGTGAGAAGGATGGCCTGCGCACGCAGGCTGCACTCTTTACAGAACTGCCCTGGAGCCGGGCCTGGCGGTCGCTGTTGGCAACCACCTGCACTTGTGCTTCGGCCGCACAAAACTCTTGAACTTGCTTCCTAGTTCCCACGTCTGCAGAACCGGGCCTTCTCCATCATCCAGGGTCATTTCCATATGCAAATGGGATGGTCAAGAGATTGGTTTGGTGCAGTAGAAGCTAGTCAGACCTGTGTTGCGGTTCCTGTGTTATTTATAGCTCACATTAAAACAGCCCACGGAAATGAAGGGTTACAGAACATAAGCAGGACACATATCAGATGCTAAAAATGACTTCATCCTATAGACCCATCAGTTAAATTACAATTTTAAGATTTTGAATACTATAAACAAGTTGAGCATGACTGAGTTTCCTAGTTTCTGTTGCTGTGGTGAGATGCTCAGACAAACCCTCACGAGGGTTGATTTTAGCTCAGCATTCATAAGAAGTTTCTAACATTCTGATTTCTTAAATCTCTTTTAGGACTAATTGTCAGTCTTGAAAAGGAACTGGCTCCGTTGTTTGAAGAGCTGATAAAAGTTGTGGAAGTGTCTTAATCTAACAGTGGATTTGATGTCTTCCTTGTCTTCACCGCAACAACACCCTGCCAGTCCAGCAATCTTTAGACCACAGTAATCCTTGCATCTATGTCCAGAGGGCCGCTCTTCCACCTTACACTAAGGAGAGCCTGTAACTGTAATTTATAGACAGATCAATTGTTATATTTATGTGTATAAAGTCTTTTCTTACTTCGTGAGATCTGGTTCATCCTAGTGCAGCTCCCATGGAGTTAGTGTGGATACCTGATAATGAGTGGTGTCTGTTCCGTCATCGGGATCAGAACGGTACACAGATGCTCTGGAGCCAGCAAGCACACCTGCTGCACAGTGCTCCCACGCCACAAGCCACAGAGACGCTTGCTGAGAATAATAATGAGGGCATATTTTTCTTAAGGTTATATTCTGTTTCTTTGCATTGAGTGTGAGGAAGATGAATGGCTTAGTAAAATAATAAAGTAAGTACAATCACTAACCTCCTCCATCTGTGTTCTCGGGTAGATGAGTATTACTAATGGCGTTGATTCTTCGAGGGTGCTGCTCTTCAGTGAGAACCGAATCACTGCTCCTGACGTCCCTTCTCCTCTTTCCGTAACAGTGCTTTAATGATTGTGTTCTTTCTACATTGGAAATGCCATGTTACTGAGTTCTCTTTCCAGTATCAGTATGTATATAAAAATGACAGTATAGCCATTTTTTTCATACACAAATATAAATAAAAGTATTTTTAAAAATACAGAATAAGCTTTGTATAGACCTATTTTTTAAGACTTTCAAAACTGTAATTAATTCTGTCCTCCAGCCACATGAATCAGCAGTGAATGCTTCTTGTGGGTGTTGTATTGGAGATTGTTTTACCTAGTATAAACTGTCAAAAAAAAAAAAAGCCTCATCCATGGGTCTGACTGAATCACCAGGAACGCGGTTTTATCTGCTAGATATGCGTAAGAGGTTCAGGAGTGGCTCAGCCATGACTCTCCTTGTCAGTTTGCCTCTGGGGTGAGTCAGTTCACAGGCACTGCCCGTGTGCCAGTCTCCAGCGCTCCCACTGGACAGCCGTAGAGGCAATGTTGGCCTGGAACGTCTGCTCTGGGACGGCTTTCCTCGGATTCCGCGGGAAGCAGTTTTCCTCCCCTCACTGTGCAGTACAATAGGAGATGGATTGTGAGGAAGGAACCAGGTGTGCAGAGTCCTGTGAGAGTGAGACGGATGCCACTCCACAGCCACAAAGCAGGGCTACCTAGGGCACGTGACAACGAAGTGGGTCTCTGGTGACCTATAAACTGCCAGCTATGAGATGCACCCAATAAAATGCAGAATTTTTACTGTCTGGGTTACCATTTGATGTCTGGAAAGTTCTTGCCAGTAATGTGGTGCATGAAACAAAAAAGAATAAAGCAGGTGATAATTGTGTAAGTGGCCAGCTGTGGGGAAGGCTGAAGCAGAGGACGGAAAGTTGAAGGCCAGCCTAGGCAACTCTGGCATTCTCAAATTTGCTTGAAAGGATAGAGTTGCATCTCAGTGACAGAGCACTCACCTGGCGGGCGGAAGGCCCAGGACTCGACCCTCAGTACTGCAGGAAAGAGTGGTTGCGTCATCTGAACACCCCAAAGCAAGACGTGCGAGTAGGTGTGTGTAACCTGAAGATTAACTTCATGCTGTAGAGTTTCTCTCTTAGGGAAAGTGTGGGCACATTACCGATCATTTGTAAAGTCCTGCAGATGGGAATTGCTAAATATTCTTTTGCAAAGGTAACATAAGCCGGGCGGTGGTGGCGCATGCCTTTAATCCCAGCACTCGGGAGGCAGAGGCAGGCAGATCTTTGTGAGTTCGAGACCAGCCTGGTCTACAAGAGCTAGTTCCAGTGCACACTCCAAAGCCACAGAGAAACCCTGCCTCGAAAAACAAACAAAAAAGGTAATATAAAACTAGAATAACTTCAAATTCCACCTATTTAGTGTCGTGTGTGCATACACACGTGTACATGTGTGGAGGTCAAAGGACAACTTGGGAGTCAGTTCTCTCCTGTGTAAGTCTGGGGAGCAAGCTCAAATTGGCCACACTCATAATAACGATAAGTAAAAAAATTTAAAGTTCTTCAGGCAACAAAGTGAGACACTTGGGGAGGAAGTTGTATCGGTTCTCGGGTAGATCAGTGGGGCTTATATGTAACTGTATCCATTGTAAGGGATTGGTGCAGGGACCTGGGAAGTGCAACTGTGGAGTGTGCCCAGAGATGGAGACCATCTCCACTCAGGCTTCTTCCCCTCTGGAGAGATCTCTGGATGAGTCCTGCCCAACGCTCTTAACTACACATTTGCATCCCAAAGTCTGCCAACCTCACAAAGATTCCTTCCCAACTGGGCTCTCCCTCTTTTGCCTGCTGGACAGCTGTACCTGTGCTATTCAGAATGTGATCCATAGCCCAGGCTATTCTATACTAGTAGAAAATAACTTGCTGGCGCTGGAGAGATGGCTCAGTGGTTAAGAGCACTGCCTGTTCTTCCTAAAGGTCTTGAGTTCAATTCCCAGCAACCACATGGTGGCTCACAACCATCTGTAATGAGGTCTGGTGCCCTCTTCTGGCCTGCAGACATACACACAGACAGAATATTGTATACATAATAAATAAATATTAAAAAAATTAAAAAAAAGAAAATAACTTGCCTCTCCCTAGCACCAATAATAATAATAATCATAATAAACTAAACTAATTTGATATCTACTGAATCTGGTATTTAAGATGGGATATATAATTTCACTTCATTTTAATTTATTATTTATGTGTATATGTGTGATGTGGGGAAGGCATGTGTATGAGGCCAGAAGAGGCATTGGAGTTACAGATGGTTGTGACCTGTCTGATGTGGATGCTAGGAACCTCTCCCTGATCCTCTCTCTAGTCCCCTTAACTCATTTTAATGACTTATAGAAGCCCTGTCTATGATAGGCCAGAAACGTTTTTAAAAGTATAACTGGTCCTCCAGCACAGGCGGCTAAACAACTCTACTTGCCGCCGTGGCTCAAGCCTGGCCCTCCACTGTGTGGTTTCCTTGGTGAGGAAGAGCTTAGTAACGTCTGAAGTGTGGAAGGAAAGGGAAGTAAGATCTTATGCCCTCTGCCACAGTCTTCCTATTTTCTCTGCCCTAGCGGGTTCACATCATCAAAATGGGGGGGGGGAGGCTAAGGCACTGCCGCATACCACCTGAGTAGGAATGAGGGGGATAGAGAGGGACCCCTCAATGTTCTGATGCCCAGGGGCCCTGAAGCAGGGGCTGGCTTCTCCAGCTGCACTAGCCTTCCCTCACCCCAGGGGAGATTTTACTGTCCTAGTAGGAATATGTGGGGCAAGATTTTCCTAGAAGGAATTTTTTTTTTTTTTCGAGACAGGGTTTCTCTGTGGCTTTGGAGCCTGCACTGGAACTAGCTCTTGTAGACCAGGCTGGTCTCGAACTCACAAAGATCTGCCTGCCTCTGCCTCCCGAGTGCTGGGATTAAAGGCGTGCGCCACCACCGCCCAGCTTCCCAGAAGGAATTTTGACAGTAATGGCTAACGTTTGGCTGTCTTAGGGGAACTTAGGCAGACATACCTCACTCATTTTTCTCCCACATCTCCCTTCTCAGATCTGCCCTCTGCACATAACGCCTTCCCTTCTGCTATTTTGGATTTGGGGAACTAGCCAAGAGCCCCCCCACCAGGCTCTTGTCTGGGGGAAAAGTGTGATGCTCTCACTGGACAGCCAAGAACAGACAAAGCAAGTGACCTGGTCCTAGGCAAATAGGTGTGTGTGTGTGTGTGTGTGTGTGTGTGTGTGTGTGTGTGTGGTAGTTCCCTCATTTCCTGTCAGTCCCTCTAACAGATGGTCTGTGGCCCTGCCCACTCTCCACTGCTTTCCGGACCCCTCACAGTGCTGACTGCTGTGTGTGTGTGTGTGTGTGTGTGTGTGTGTGTGCGCGCACGCACATGTGTGTCTGTGTGTGTGTGTTTACTGCTCTTTTCATATTTCACTAAATCCCTGGAGGAATGTCATATTTCCTAAACTTCCAGTCTTCTGGGAAGTGCCATTGCTTTTTAGGATATTAATCAGCTGTATTTAAATTTTAAAAGTCTATGGGAATCTTTCTGGAGAAAACATTCCCACGCTGATGGGAGTGGAAGAGAGGCAACATCACGGCTGGATCAAGGCCAGGACAGCTCCTGAAAGGCCTCCACCCTGGGTCCGGTTCGTAGTCTCATTTTATACTCTAAAACCACAACGTGGCTGGGCAAGCAAGCAAGATTTCACAGAAGCTTCCGGTGGCAGTCAGCAGGTTGTTAAGGGCAACCATCCACTGAAGCAGCTATTTCGCCAGGTCAATCTGGTCCAGACAGCAAGTGAAGTCATGCTTGTCAAAAAGGCAGTCCAAGCAGTGCCTTAGATAAACCACTAATGTACCAGCATCTAATCGGCCTTTTCCATCTTATTCTACTTTGGAAGCAATGAAAATGTTATAATAACAGAACTGGACATGTACAACAAAATCATGTACTTTTTACTTAGTAAACAGAACCAAAGAATATAAATAAACAAATTTTACAGAAAGTAAAAAGGGTATTTAACACATGAGGAAAAACACTTGTTTCTAAGGAAACAAAACGGTACATCTCAAGGAGAGGCCATTGTTACTCCTTATTTTGCAAACTTGACACAATACATTTTATCTTGACATTGCTTTATTCCATACAACACAAACACAACAAATAAAATGCCCCTCCTGGCAGTAAGCATTCTACCACTGATCAATAACGCAACTCCAAAAAACTTCTTAAAAAAACAGTTTCAGAGTCTTAGCTGTATAAACAACAGAAAAAAAAATTTAACAAGGTACTGTGAATGAATCTCGATGCCAACTTGAGAAAAATATCTGGTGGGTATGTTCGTAAAGGCATTCCAGAGGTGAGAGAGCTGACAGGTTTAATTCATTTATTTCATCCAAATGGATCAGAATTTGAACAGAGTACTAGGACATGGCAGAATGTGGAAGATGGGGCCTGGTTGGAAGTAGGCCACTCTGAACATGTTCCTGGGGTCTCTCGTCTTGGCTCCTCCCTTTCCTACTCCTGCCCTGCTCAGATTCCTGCCTGCTATGACACAGCAGCTGCACCACACCCTAAGCATGGTGAGCTGAGACGACTAGAACCACAAAGTAATCATTCCGATCAGCTGTTCGCTCAAGTGTCATGGTCACACGGACGACAGTGCTGCCTGCTGTCTCTCTGTGCAGCGAGAACAGAGTTCCACCAGCTCTGCACCACCTGCTGGCTCGTCACCCTTCTAGCTTCTGTCATTAAAAGCCACATCAACAGTGATAACAGAAGTCAAGACCTGTTCATGGCCTCTGAACACCAGTGTCATTGGGGATCCTAGTTTGCAACAACTATGTTACAGAAGTTGTCTTTGAATCATCTTGGGGTGCTTCATAGGGCTATTCTCATACAGCCTACCCTGGAAAGACACAGAGGGCATCCTTTATGGGGAAGTCTCAATCAAAGTGAAGAAACGGCCGCTAAAGAGAACTTAGAGCTTATAAGTGTGTTATTACATTTGTAATGACGACCATTAAACTAAAAGTCACCCACTGCTTATCCCCCTTCAGTGTGCAGTTTCTTGCTGTTTAAAAACATCCTCACTCCTTACTATATGTTAATTTACATGTATCCAGTTACCCACAAGGCATGTAGTTCTCACAGTTTATCATTAGGAGTAAAGGATCCACTGGATTTCTAAGCTTTATAAAAAAGAGCAATTATTGTGTGTGTTGTGTGTGATATGGACGTCACACATGCTGACATACATGTAGAGCAATTATTGTGTGTGTTGTGTGTGATATGGACGTCACACATGCTGACATACATGTAGAGGTCGAAGAACAGCTTTGTGGGGTTGGTTCTCCCACCTCTGTGTGAGTTTTAGGGAGCCCTCTCAGGTTGTCAAACATGGCGTGGCACCAGTCTGATTTCTAAGCCTCTTAAAAGGAAAAAATAAACATGATGATCATTTTTCTCATTTTTTGGAAACGTTTTTTTAAATTTTTTTTTTTTTTTTTGCATTATGTTCATGTATGTGTGCCTGAGCGCAGGTGCCCAAGGAGGCCAGAGGCGACTGATCCTGTGAAGATGGAGTGTTTGGTGTTTGCGAGCCATCTGATGTGGGTCCTGGAAACTGAACTCAGGTTCCCTGCAAGAGCAGATGCACGTTTAATGGCTGAGCCACCTCTCCAGCCCTTCTTGAGGCTTTTGTATATAAACAAAACAAAAGCAGCCCTTCCTTTGAAAGTCCTTGGTGTTTATTATCTTGATTTGCTTCCTAAAAGAGCCTGAGCTCCCAATCGTGCGGCAGCTTCCTTGCTGTTTAAGAACTTGTGCTAAAGGTGACTTGGGGCAGGATGCCAGGCAACTAAAGTCAACAAGCCTCAGGCACTGAGAGAGCAAACAAACTCTTCGTCTCGCACTGTGTTCTGAGTGGCTCCACCTGGCAGTGGAGGTCAGGCCGTTTCCATCACCGGGGTGCTGCTTCCGTGTTCTTGAGCAGATGGCCCGGTCCTGCCAGCTGTTCTCCGTGAAGCAGCAAACAGCATCCAGCTCCCGACCACGGTCTGCTTAGTATTTTTTTGTTGTTGTGTTTTTGTTTTTGTTTTTGAGAAACTCCCTTAATGACCTTTCCTCTGAAGCCTGCCACAGATCAGAGTACCTGGAACATTCCACCTTGCCCTTGAGCCAAGAAAGTTTTATTTGAAGATGAATGACCGAGTCCGGACAGTGTCCTCTCCTTGATCCAGCTGTTTTCTTATTTTTGACTGTAATAAAACATAGGTATAACTATCACGGAGTCATTATTTGAGATACAGACTGAGAGAGTAAGGAAGATGAGCCGAGCAGGGGACATGCAGCTCTAGATTACCACTCTAAGTGTTTGTTTTTAAGTTTCCCTCCACACATCGTAAAAATGGCTTAACAGTGTGTACACTCTGGGAATCGATGTACCGCTTCTGGGAAAGCACGATACAACACTGGTCAAACAAAAGCAAGATTCAGGTCTGTGTTTGTGGCCTTGGAAAGATGCTGGGAGAGACTGTTAAGTGGAAGGAACTGAGGAAAGCCAGCAGAGAAGGGCTGCTTTCTTAAAGCTCCAGTTGCCCAGGGAGAAGTCGTAAAGTGTGTATTTAAATTACTTTTTAATTTAAATTTTTTATAATAACCAGGTGTCACTCGGATAATAACAAAGTCCATGGAATTAGAAATGGGTCATCTCAGCCCAGGTTGGCCATAATGAAGCTTCCCCCCTCCGGCTCAGAGTCAGCACAGGAGCAGTCTCAACATGAGGACCTTATTAACTTGGATTCCAAACCAAAAGACAAACAACCCAAAAGACAAAGCAAAACAAGCAACCCGAAACCCTTGGATGCTCAACAATGTTCACAGCATGCCTCCCCTTTGTTTTTTGTGGCTTTTTTTTTTTAACCAGGGAGGACTGAGGACTGTTCTTACCACGGAGCTATAAGCTAGGCCTTAAGGATATCCATTTTCAGACACTCTCTATAGATACAAGTTACAATAATTACCCCCCTACACAAACATACACACATACACACACACACACACACACACACACACACACACACACCCCTGAGCTATAAGCTGGGCCTTAAGGATATCCATTTTCAGACCATGCCTATAATACAATAACAATTACACACACACACAGAGAGAGAGAGAGAGAGAGAGAGAGACAGAGACAGAGACAGAGACAGAGACAGACAGAGAGAGAAAGATTAGGAAAATTGTGTTTTGCCTTTGAATACACCAAGGGTTTCAATTCAGTAATATGTAAAGGCTTGTTCCTAAGGGTGGTGGCATTGATGTGATCAGGTCTTTAAAAGAAGGGACTTACTAGGAGGTCCTTATGTTACCAGTACACTTCCACTGGAGAGAGTTCTAGAAGTCTGAGCTTGACCCATACACTCTCAGCCCTACTTGATCTCTGGCTTTCTGTTTGGAAGTGTGAGGTTTCCATCCTCCACATGTCCCTGTCTTTATGTTCCACCAAGAGGTCTTCCTCAGAAGCTAAGTTGTGAGTGTTATACCCTTGAACCTCAAACACTGTGAACCCCTTGTACTTCATAAGTAGCTTGCCTCGAGTATCTCATGAGAGAAACAAAAACCAGACTAATATATTACTGCTGTGGAATACTCCTTTTGTACACTGTGAAGATCTGATACTTGGATTGGCTTAATAAATGGCTAAATGGCCAATAGGTAGGCAGGAAGAGGTTAGGCAGGGAAGAAGGAGGCAGAAGCACCAGCTGGATGCAGAGGAAGCAGATGGACATGCTCTACTGAGAAAAGGTACTGTCACGTGGTAGAACATAGATAAGAAATAGGGGTTAATTTAAGAAGAAAGAGTTAGTTAGTAAGAAGTCTAATCTATTAGCTGAGCATTTATAATCAACAATAAGTCTCGGTATGGTTATCTGGAAGCCAGTTGGTGGCACAGAGCTGACCAGTGGCCTCAATGAAAAATTCTGCCAACATACCACACTTACAGGAAATTTTAGAAAGCTTGTACTTGGCTATCAATCAACTCTATAACGTACACGGTGAAAAATGTAAAGGCTGGTAAATTATTTTAACTGCCTTCCCCTTAGGGAAGTACATAGCAGGAAGATAAAACACGGTAGGTTCTTGATGCACACAAGGTGCAGCTTACACTGGGAGCCAAATTCCTTCCCCAGCTCCCTCCTTGACAGTTTAAAGGCTTTCCATGTTGAAACATATGTCAAGGTTCCTCTCTGAGACCCTCCCATCCCAATACTCTCTTCCAGACAAAATGGGGCTGCCCAACGCCTTATACCTGACTGCCAGCAGCTGCAGCTAGGGCTAGCCTGAAACCCAAGCCCAATGCCCCCCTTCCTTCTCACAACCTCCTCTTCCGTTTTACACCCTTTAAGCACGCACAGGTTATCCCGCAAGATGGCAGACAGACTCCCCTTTGATTCTAGGGCCTGCTCTGACGGCCGAAGTCTACCGGCAGTCACCAGCGTGTTAGTTATCAAGACTTGACGTCTGGAGACTTGTGCAACTCACCAACTTCCACCGCAGTATTTTGATCCACTCATCAGCTTCAACTCCCGTCTTTGCACAGAGATAGAATGTCCTGAATGGAAACACTAAGCTGACGAAACAAAAGCGGGAATGTGTGGTAGTCAGCATGGCTAGTTGTATAGACCCTGGGTCGATTATTATAGGGAAGAAGAGTGGATGAGGGCTCCCACAATTATCATGACGATGTTGAAGAATTGGTGCATACCGAGCAACTTCTACCAGCAATGACAGAAATACCTAGGAAGCTTTAAGTTCCTATTATTACCGGCGAGGTTTATAGTCTCCCGAGAGACTTCAAAGAAGTGTATGTACACCCCCATCTTTTTGCCGTCTATATCTTCTGCGGAATGCAAGTCTACTCAGCTGAGCCCCCCAGTGGTCCAGAGCCTATGAATGGCTGAATGAGTTCTAGTTGTGTAGTTAGCTCCCAGTCTGAACCTAGCCACCCCGTGCCCTGCAGCTGGAGGTGCTAACATCAATGTTCTTGTGTTAGGCCCATGTCCCTCCCATCTAGTTGTGCACACACGGGGTGTCGTCTTCTATTCCTTGGCTTAACAGACTTTTGGAAACATTTCCTTTAGGAAAGCAACTTACCAGAAACAGTTTACTCTTTCCTGTGAGTAATCAAACTGAACAGCTGAGCACTCTGTTAGGTCTAGGATCCGAATTGGTTCTGGTGACTGGGGAGAAAGGGAAACTATAATAAACACACACATGCGTCCATCACTCACTCACCCTTTAACGAGGTTTCTGCTGTGCGCAACTATCAATTTCCTTTCATGAAGATAACAGATGACTGTAGCACAATTAATAGAAACCCAGAGACAGAAATTGGGGTTCAACCCAAAGGTCAGAAAAGCAAAACAGGCAACCATTGGTTCTTACCTCTACTCCGCCTCAGTCCGAAATGGTGATCCTGCCTCCAGGAATCTCAGAATGAGACTGAGCCTGAGAGTTGTCTCCTCCCATCTTATATTCCTCTCTAGTGCTGGGATTTTTTTTTTTAAGATTTATTTATTATGTATACAGCATTCTGACTGCATGTATGCTTGCATGCCAGAAGAGGGCATCAGATCTCAGTACGGATGGTTGTGAGCCACCATGTGGTTGCTGGGAATTGAACTCAGGACACCTGGAAAAGCAGCCAGTACTCTTAACCACTGAGTTGTCTCTCCAGCCCTAGTGCTGGGATTAAAGGCGTGCACCACTACCTCCTGGTTTCTATGGCAAACTAGTGTGGCTACTGGGATTAAAGTGTGCCACCACTGCCTGGTCTGTAAGGCTGACCAGTGCAGCTGTTTTACTCTCTGATCTTCAGGCAAGCATTATTTATTAAATGCAAATGAAATATCACTACAGATGATGGGAAGGCCTGACAAAGGGAAGCACACCCTGGGTTCTGGGAACTAGCCTTTCACAGACTAAGCAGTGGGAAGACGTTGTTGGGCTGCACAGGCAGCTCACTGTTTAAGACGGTGACGTGCTCTTGTAGAGCGTCTGTGTTCAATTCCCAGCACCCACATCAGGCGGCTCAAAACTGCCTGTAACTCCAGCACCAAAGGGCGCCATGCCTCTGGCCTGGTACCAATACTCACGTGCACACGCCCAAAAACAGACACATACTCACGCACATAACTTAAAACAGATCTACTTTAAAAAAAGATGTTGCTTTTGACAATTTACACCAGACAGAGATAGATTTTCAACACATGGAAAGGAGTGGTATTTTCTCCCATCTTTTTATAAACTTCTACTTTTGCAGAAAATTTGTATACCAAAAAGAAGGGGGATCATTTTAAGGAGGCGTGACAAAATGGACCCAAGCAATGAATGTGATTTTAATAAAAGGGGACACTGGTTCATAGGGACAGTTAATAGAGTATGTCAAGGGAAGGATTCCATGGCCCCGAACGGAGGGAACCGAGCGCTCCACGGAGTGACAGCTGCACTGATCCAAGAGCAGCTTCCGGAGGCAAACTGCTTTTCACAGAGTCAGAGCAGAAAGGGGCTGGCGAGGTGGCCCAGTGGCTAAAGAGGCTTGTGGTCAAATCAAACCCGATGACCACAGTTTGATTCCCTGGAACCACATTTCCAAAGGAGAGAAACAACTCCCACAGCTTGTCCTCCGACCTCCAAACAGACTCCCTGGCAAGTGTGCCCCACCCCGTTATAAACAGACACACACGGAAAAGAGCTTCGGTCGCTAGACTCTTCAGAGGATGCTGGGAACCTTACAGAACTGAACTCTAAGGGGAAGCAGTGCAGGGGCGGGGGGGGGGTGTCTTTCTCACCATTTGGTCTTTGAAATATTTTAGCTCGTTCCTTTGCAAAGTGAACCATCTTGTTTTCCAGGTCTGAGGAGAAAAAAAAATATTAAGTTTTGGGTACAGAATGTAATATCTAAACATGACAGCTTATTTTCATTTTAAAAGTACATAAATGATTAGATAAAATACGCCTAAAATATTTTCATGTATAATTTTTGAGAAAAGCTTCAAATTAGCTATTAAAAAATAATATGATCCTATGCTCTAAGACCACAATAGAAATACCACTAGCTTATTTAAATGAATAGATGCAGCTGTTGTAGACATTCAAGGTGACTTGTAACGAGCTACTCAAGTTTCTATTTTATTAATACTCTAATAAAAATAGATATCAGTTTTGAGAACCTCCTGTGAGCTATATCCCCACACCAGAAATTTACAGATACATTTATTATACTCTTGAAATTTTATTTATATAAAATGAGCCGGGCGGTGGTGGCGCACGCCTTTAATCCCAGCACTCGGGAGGCAGAGGTAGGCGGATCTTTGTGAGTTCGAGACCAGCCTGGTCTACAAGAGCTAGTTCCAGGACAGGCTCCAAGGCTACAGAGAAACCCTGTCTCGAAAAACAAACAAAAAAAAAAGTATTTATATAAAATGTATAGCAAGTAAAATATAACTAACACATATAAAGCATTGCCATCTGTTATTATTATCACCATCATTATTATTATTTCACAAATAAGCCGGTTGAGGTATAGGAACCTCTAACCACATGACACTCTGAATTTTACCTGAGGACTCATGGACTCACAGCAAAAACCGTAGCTATTTCTTTCCTATGTCCTAACAAAGCTCTGATCTGTCTCAGCTGCCAATGAGCCCACTTAAAAGGGACAATAGAAGATTCAGGAATAAGCCATCCAGGCTGGACATGGTTGTACGTGCCTGCAATCCTACCACAGAGGGCACTGAGGTGTAAGACTGTATGTCTGAGATCACCCTGGGCTGTGAGTGAGACGCTAACTGAACATGAAACAAACAAATCAAATAGGAATGCTTCCCGTCCTCGGGGAGCATGATGATAGCAATGCTTCCCGTCCTCGGGGAGCATGATGATAGCAATGCTTCCCGTCCTCGGGGAGCACGATGATAGCAATGCTTCCGTCCTCGGGGAGCACGATGATAGCAATGCTTCCCGTCCTCGGGGAGCACATAGCAATGCTTCCCATCCTCGGGGAGCACATAGCAATGCTTCCCGTCCTCGGGGAGCACAATAGGATGCTTCCCATCCTCGGGGAGCACGATAGGATGCTTCCCGTCCTCGGGGAGCACGACAGGAATGCTTCCCGTCCTCAGGGAGCACAATGATAGGAATGCTTCCTGTCCTCAGGGAGCACATAGCAATGCTTCCCATCCTCGGGGAGCACATAGCAATGCTTCCCATCCTNTAGGCGGATCTTTGTGAGTTCGAGACCAGCCTGGTCTACAAGAGCTAGTTCCAGGACAGGCTCCAAGGCTACAGAGAAACCCTGTCTCGAAAAACAAACAAAAAAAAAAGTATTTATATAAAATGTATAGCAAGTAAAATATAACTAACACATATAAAGCATTGCCATCTGTTATTATTATCACCATCATTATTATTATTTCACAAATAAGCCGGTTGAGGTATAGGAACCTCTAACCACATGACACTCTGAATTTTACCTGAGGACTCATGGACTCACAGCAAAAACCGTAGCTATTTCTTTCCTATGTCCTAACAAAGCTCTGATCTGTCTCAGCTGCCAATGAGCCCACTTAAAAGGGACAATAGAAGATTCAGGAATAAGCCATCCAGGCTGGACATGGTTGTACGTGCCTGCAATCCTACCACAGAGGGCACTGAGGTGTAAGACTGTATGTCTGAGATCACCCTGGGCTGTGAGTGAGACGCTAACTGAACATGAAACAAACAAATCAAATAGGAATGCTTCCCGTCCTCGGGGAGCATGATGATAGCAATGCTTCCCGTCCTCGGGGAGCATGATGATAGCAATGCTTCCCGTCCTCGGGGAGCACGATGATAGCAATGCTTCCGTCCTCGGGGAGCACATAGCAATGCTTCCCATCCTCGGGGAGCACGATAGGATGCTTCCCGTCCTCGGGGAGCACGAGAGGAATGCTTCCCATCCTCGGGGAGCACGATAGGATGCTTCCCGTCCTCGGGGAGCACGATAGCAATGCTTCCCATCCTCGGGGAGCACATAGCAATGCTTCCCATCCTCGGGGAGCACGATAGGATGCTTCCCGTCCTCGGGGAGCACATAGCAATGCTTTCCATCCTCGGGGAGCACAATAGGATGCTTCCCGTCCTCGGGGAGCACAACAGGAATGCTTCCCATCCTCGGGGAGCACGATAGGATGCTTCCCGTCCTCAGGGAGCACAATAGGAATGCTTCCTATCCTTGGGGAGCAGGCAGTCCAGGCAGGACATGGCCAGGATAGAGACAAGCAGCTGTTCCCAGGAAAAGGAGGGCTAAGGACTCTGACCCCTAAGTTAGACAAGAGCTGACACACTGCACGAGAGTGGAGCCGATAGACTGAATGACAGTGACCACACACCATGGAAATGTAAGAGAACTTTAAAGGACAATTGCAGACAGTGGACAGTCAGGTGACCTGGACGTGTAAAGACCTACACTATGTTTACCTAGGCACATAATAACGTAACTTTCTTAAAGCACCAGTGATGGATTTGGCCTATCTTTCAGTAAACATTGTATAAAAGTTTGGCTTTTTGTAAAACAAGCAAACCAAAAAAGAGCAGAAATGTTCAAGGGTTAATTTACCCCCTTTGTTCTCAACCCTCCCACCGAGCATGCTACATGGAGTTTCCTTTTTAATATGAACTGCAGGCTGCTCCTACACATGGTTTTGCCAGAGAACTTGAGTCAAGCCATTTTTCAGGTAAATGTAAGTGGCTTAAAATAAGTTTAATAATTTTCCTTTTTAAAAAAATCTGTCGATGTCAAAAGTTGAACCTCTGGTTGTTGTCTTCCCTGTGGTGGCATGAACAATCCACGCTCCCTTACCTTGACCAGGCCGCCCTGCTTGGTGAGGTAACCTTCTTTGGTGCCAAGCTGCAAAAGAAAAAGGCCGGAATGACGTCCAGAACTGTCCCATGTTTGGCCTTATGCTCCTCTCCTGCTTTATCTTGCAGAACTCGGGGTGAACCCATACTCCACAGAAGCACTTTGCCTTCCCTGCGTCCTGCTCTATGAAGAATGTGTTCGCCACGAATCTTTAGCTGGTCCCCTTCCATTCTCCAAACTCTCCCAGGTGCTGCGGGAGGCTGGATCATCGGTTGTGTTTCATACCAACAGGCATAGCTGGAAAGGGTGCCTCTTAACTCCAGTTGGTGATTTGAAAACAGCCACATTGGGAGTATGGCAGGGAGTGGGGGAGAGGGTGAAAAGGGGGAGGGATGAGGGAACATGAGGGAACGGGATGCTCAAGAAGAGAGAAGGACAGAGAGAGAGAGAGATAGGAAAGAGATGCTTTGATTGAGGGAGGCATTAAAGGGCTAGCAAGAAATACAGCATTAGAGAAATGCCCAGGAATCCCCAAGGATGACCCCAGCTAAGACTCCTGTCAATAGTGGAGAAGGTGCTGAACTGGCCTTCTCCTGTAATCAGATTGATGACTACATTGATTGTCATCATAGAGCCTTCATGTAGCAATGGTTGGAAGCAGATACAGAGATTCACAGCTAAGCAATGGGGCGAGCTACTGGAGACCAGCCCAAGAGAGGGAGGAGCGATAATGTGAGCAAAGGGGTCAAGACCAGGACCGGGAAACCCACAGAAACAGCTGACCTGAGCTGGTGAGAGCTCATTGACTCTGGACTGACAGCTGGGGAATCTGTATAGGACCAAATTAGGAGCACTGAATGTGGGGGACAGTTGTGAGGCTTGGGCAGTCTGTGGGGTCACTTGGCAGTGGGACCAGGAGTTATCCCTAGAGCTTAAACTGGTGTCTAGGAACACATTCTCCGTAGAGGGATACCTTGCTCACCCTAGATACTGGGAGGCGGGCCTTGGTCTTGACTCCAAGTGAAGTGTCAGACTTTGTTGACACCCCATGGAAGCATTAGCCCTTTCTGAGGAGTGGATGTTGGGGGCACTGGGGTGTGGAAAAGGGTGCGGCAGGAGGAGGGGAGGGAGTGGGAATGGGGATAGCTATATAAAATGAGAAAAGGTTGTATTAGAAAAATTCTTTTTTCTTTTTCTTTTCTTTCTTTCTTTTTTTCTTGTTTCTTTCTTTCTTTTTTTTTTTTTTTTTTTTTTAAGGTTTCTGAGTAGCTATGGAGCCAGTCCTGGAACTTGCTCTGTAGATCAGGCTGGCCCCGAACTCACAGAGATTCACCTGCCTTTACCTCTGCCTTCTGAATGTTGGTATTAAAGGTGTGCATTGCCACCTCCTGGCTAAAAAAAAAAAAAATTCTTAATTAAAAAAAAAAAGAAAAAGAAAACTGTCACAGGTGGTGTTTGTTAGTGCTCATTGTGAGCAGCAGCAGCTTGTGTTGTCATAGGAACCCTTGTGCATATAAGCACTCATAAGTAATGGGTGTTCCGCACTGTGATTGGCCTTCAGCCCCTGTATATGTCAGCTCTGCACTCTTGGGTTCACGAACCATGCACTGGAACATTGGAATAAACCATTAGTCTGTACTGAACATGTATATATCCTTTTTCTTACCATCTCCTAGACAAACAGTCTTTTAACCATTTGCCTGGCGTTTATATTGTGTTGGTGTGATAAGTCTGATTTGAAACACATAAGGAGGATGCGGGTAGTTTAGGAAAACACCGTGCCATTGTATACCAGGCTCTTGGACATCTGAAGACACTGGCACCCGTGTGGGGCCTTGGGAATCCTGACTGATACTGTGAGATCACTACAGTTGGGACAGTATATTAAGAAAAGAAAAAGGAAGGAGTCCTTTATTTCAGGGCCTTGGTTTTTTTTTTTAAATATTTATTTATTATGTATACAGTGTTCTGTCTGCATGTATGCCTGCAGGCCAGAAGAGGGTGCCAAAGTGGTTGCTGGGAATTGAACTCAGGACCTCTGGAAGAGCAGTCAGTGCTCTTAACCACTGAGCCATCTCTCCAGCCCGGGCCTTGTTTTTTTTTTTTTTTTTTTAAAGCTTTAAGAGAGGACTAAGAAGCAGCATTATCAATATTTGTCTTCTTCCACAGTCTTCGTTCTCCTACATGCTCTCCTCTACTCCAAAGCCATCTCAGGAGACTCACATCCCATGGGGAAGATATTCAGAAGTGCAAATGCATTTATACCTCATCTATTCAAAATGGGATTTGAAATACAAATGAATCACTTATTTTAATCTATGTTTCATTAACTCAAAGGTAACAGCAGTACTTAGTACCTATGAACTACGGAATGGTGGGGAAATCTATACAGGCCAGGGCCCTAAAATGAAGACTTCCACACTCCTGTAGCCTTCTGAACAGACTGAATTCCTGGAAGGTTATTTTGTTCTAATGTGCTCTCATAACATATCTTTAGAGAGAAGAAAACAAATAAGAATTGGGAAATGACGCTGTTGATGTCAAGGTTCTTTTTATGGGAGTTTCCAGAGTGTCCTTCCCTGAGGTGAATTCTTCCTACCAAAGAGAAAGAGGAACCCCTAAAGTTCCAAGAACCAGAGATGAGAAATAGCCCAGAGCCGCTTCTGACGACAGGAAGGTGAAGATGAACTTCCTACTTGTGCATTTCAACGGTGCTAATCAATACGCTGAGGCTGACGTCACATAACCACCGTGATTTATTCAGATGGTAAAGAAACTAAACTAAGGGGCTGGAGCCGGGCGGTGGTGGCGCACGCCTTTAATCCCAGCACTCGGGAGGCAGAGGCAGGCAGATCTCTGTGAGTTCGAGACCAGCCTGGTCTACAAGAGCTAGTTCCAGGACAGGCTCCAAAGCTACAGAGAAACCCTGTCTCAAAAAACCAAAAAAACCCAAAAAAACAAAACAACAACAACAACAAAAAAAAAAAACTAAGGGGCTGGAGAGATGGATCCATGGTTAAAAGCACTGTTCTTCCAGAGGGCTGGGCTCCAGTCCCAGCACCAACACTGTAATTCAGGGTATAGCTAAATATATATAACTCTGTAATGAAGAACCTAAATGCACACACACACCACACTCACACGCGAGGGATACACATGGACACACCCAGTCTATCAGGTCGTCCTACACCTTCACAACATCTTGAAGGTGACCAGTTTATGTCCTGTGAGGTCTTCTGCCCCTAACTCAGCAGCAAGTCTACTGAACACTGGCAGTTAGAGGCTCCCTTTCAAAGGGCGAGGACTTAAACGCTGTGACTAAGCTCTCCAGCTTTGTCCACACCCAGAGCAAAGGCTCTGCCCTGGACAGTGAAGCAGACAGTAGGCATTTAGGCCTCGGTTTAGATTGTCTCAACCTTCCTACAGCTGGGAAAGCAGCTCTATCTGGTTCTCTCCTGCTTTTGTGCCTCAGGTTCCCCTCCAGGCTCACTCCTCCCAGCACTGCTGACCTTGTTAATCCTTGAAGCCACTCAGTGGAATTTCTGCCCCAGGGACTTTGTGGTACTTTCCCTGTCTATCTTGTTACTCCTTGAATGTGAACTGTTCTTCCTTTATTTTTTTTTTAAAGGTTTTATTTGTTGACAATTTCATATACACACATAACACATTTTCTACTTCCTTTAAATGACATTTCTGCTCAAATGTTACTTGCACAAAGAGGCTTGCCCTGTCCTCCCTTTGGTATTATAATATCATGCTGATTATTGTCTGCAATGTGCACTAAAATGGGAATTCAGTGAGGGTGGATCTTTGTCTAGTTTACTGCAAAATTCAAGGCACTTAAAGATGGGTTTATGGTGGGCACTTCAAACAGTTCAACAAGTGAATTAATTAAATTAACCTTATCCCAGGAAACTAATGCTTTGCTGTTGATAATACATGAATAACAATTTCCGAAATGCAGCTGACAAAGGATGTTTTTTATGTAAGTGCCTGCATTTGGGGGAAGTGAGGATACTTTCAATTTTACTTCAGGCAAGTTCTTCTTCTATAGGTATGATGCAACGTTCTTTCTCTACAGAGAGGGCTCAGGCAGGAACTGAATTCTCCAAAGAGAAAACAGAAGTGTGGACCGCTCAGAGTTTGTAATTGGAAGGCAGAGGTGCCACATCAGGTGGCTGTTTGGGACAATTAGGACACAGAGAGCCCTTGTGCTCAGCAGGGGACAAAAATTCCCATCTGACCAGAACTCTTCCCTCGACCCTGCCAATCCAGGATTCCGTAAGCAAAGAGTGATGAGATATGGCTCAGGATCTCTTAAAATTTGCTGTTTTGGCCAGTTCAGTACATAATCAATTTCATGGGTTTCTCATGATATAATCTGTGTTCCTTGTTGACTAAGCACTAAACACTGCTTTAAAATTCCCTCCTGTGTTCCATTGTCTACATACTTGGGCAGGTGAACCGTCTGACACATGGAGTAAGCGGAAAGTATACGACTTGCATAATTTGCTCTAAAGGGTCCTAGTCTTCACGGCTAAGACCAAAGCTACAGATTCCATACTGGCTGATTCTTACTACCGAGAGAAGATGCTTGTAGGAGATGAGAGTCCCACTGACCACGAATCTTCTAGGAGAGTCCGGTGGACATGGGTTCCCAACCCTCACCAAGAAACTACCTGCAACGGATACCTGCTGGCCAAGGAAAAATTCATTTTCTTCAGTGACATCTCACTGGGTACGCTGACCACACTTCAGGGTAGACCTGACCTAATATCTGGGAATCGTTGGCCAACACATAGTGAACTCACTGGTATTTCTATAGACTTTTTCTCATTTTGCTTTTGGGGGCATTTTCTTTTCTTTCTTTCTTTCTTTTTTTTTTTTTGTCTTATTGGCATTTTGCTTGTGTATTTAGGGTTTTGTTTTCATGGTACATTTCTTGTATTTTGTTTGTTTCTTAAAGAGGGAGAGAGGGCATGGGTTGGGTGGGTAGGGAGATGGGGGATCTGGGAGGAGCTGGGGGAGGGGATCAGAGTGTATGGTATATGTTTTTTCTCAGTATCAGAAGAAGCCTAGGAGAGGAGACCGCGGAGTTAGGCAGACAGCTGACACAGGAGGTGGTTTTGTGATGGCTAGAGAGCTAAGAATAAGCAAAGAGGAAACAGAAGGGAATTGGCTGGCTGGAAAACAAGAACTGAGCAGAAGGTAGGAGATGGTCTGGTCCCCTCTGACTCTGGAATGTGTGTCACTCACTCTGCTTTCCTGGATTTCTCTGGTTCTAACATCTGATGCTTCCTTTTGCAAACCTTTTAATAAAGTCCCCTCCCCTGCACACAAGTGTTCATGCGTGCACATGCTCTCTCTCTCTCTCTCTCTCTCTCTCTCTCTCTCTCTCTCACACACACACACACACACACACACATCTTTCTTAACCAATTTTCGAGGAGTTGTAGAAAAATGGTAAAAAGAAAAATAAGGCACACGGTTAACTATTCAAGTTATAAAACCACACAAGCACTTATTCCTGTGTACATGTTGCATATGTGTGCTTGCATGTGTGCACGTACCTGCTACAGTATGTATATAGAGGTCGGAAGTGCAACCTTGAGTATATTCACCTTCCACCTTAGAGACACACACAAGGCGAGTTGGACTTGAGGCTCCCAGAGGCTCCCCTGCCTCTGCCTCTCACCTTCTCACAGGGAATAAGGACCTGTGTGTTAATGAGCCCTTCTTTTTCATGGCTATAGGGATCTTAACCCGGGTCCTCAGCGTGTGTAACTAGTGCTTTACCCACTGAGTTATACGCCAGGCCTCCTTCCTCTTTTATGGGCACAGCATCTTGCTACATAGCCCTAGCTAGCCTCAAATTTAACCTCCCTGGTGTTGGGACTGCCTACCTCACCATCACACCCAGTGTGGTACATATAAGGAAGCCTTCTTTGGCATCAAAGAACAGAAGGAAAAAAAAAAAACACTTCGGAGATAGGAAGGCTCCATTGGTTTTATTAGGTTGGTAGCTGACATAATTGCAAGAGGCTGTTTTTCAAGTGTAGACTTGGTGTTTTATTTGGGCAGCACCCTTTCTTATCATCAGCAAAACTTGAGACTCCTCCTACTAGAAGCTTTCAGCATGCCAGGAAGAGATAGCATGTAGAAGAACCGTGAGAATGGGGAAGGGAGCGGGTGCAGGAGGAACCCACAGACTGTGGTTCACAGAACATGCACCAGTGGACTCTGGGAGGAACAACGAGCGAGCGATTCTGTAACCCTCATACTAAAGGGGGGGCTCATGTTGCAAGGATGTATGAATACTTTCTGCGGGTGCTAGTCAGTGAAGAATGAAGGCTAGAAAAATAGCACCCTAAGTTCTGTCTTGCTTTTGTTTTCTGGTATTTCAAGACAGGGTTTCTCTATGTAGTCCTGGCCTCCTGGTACCCAATCTCTAGACCAGGCTGGTCTTGAACTCAGAGATCCGCCTGCCTCTGCCTCCCAAGTGCCGGGATTAAAGGCGTGCACATACCCAGTTGTACCTCAAGTCTTATGGTGAAGCTGGAGAAGGCTTTTCTTTCATGAATGGTTGAAATGCAAAGGGAATTGTTTTTCTAGGTTTTAAGCAGCCTGTCAGAGAACGGCTGCTTAGTGAACTTGGTGAGTACCTCTCTCGTTTACTCTCCAGTAAACCTGTGTGGTTCACGTCAGTGACGTGCTCTGAGTTTTCAAATCCTATGACTAAGGCATCCTCCCCATCCCGCCCCGTGGTATGTGTGTGTGTATGTGTGTGTGTGTGCGCGCGCGTGCGTGTGCCTGTGTTTTACTGGTGATGGAATCCAGGACCTCACAATACCAGGCAAGGCAAGCACTGAAACACTGAGCTACACTCAGCTAAAGCATTTGTGGGTTGGTTTTTGTTTCATTTTGTTTTTAATTCTCCTAGATATTTTAAAAATTTTACCAGATGGGCCAAATTATAGTCTTTAATATTCTATTACTATCCAAGTTTTATACTCCCTCTAGAATACACTGTTTTCTCATTTTTTTTGTTTGTCTGTTTGTTTGCTTTTCAAGACAGGGTGCTACAAGACAGCTCTGGCTGACAAGGAACTCCGTTCAGCCCAGGGTTGAACTCATAGCAATTCTCAAGTTTCAGGGTCCCAAGAGCTGGGATAATGAGTGTGTGTGCCACTAGGTGGGCTCCACGCTAGAACGTTCAGATGAGCCCATGAACTTTAGTTCTTGCTACATCGAACGGCATTCAGTGAAGAGCATGGTGGGGACTTACAGAAGGCGCAGTGGGCACGAGGTCATTTTCTGTTCTTCCTGTCTGCATTGCTGTGTGAACCCGGACTGATTCATAAATGGAAGGCTCTTCCACTTTTCTTGGATAAGGATGTTTCAAAACAATCAGCGTCCCTGAATGAAAACAGAAATATACATACATAACACATACATATAATCCAATATGACCCCAAGGGAAGAACCAATTGTTAGCTAGGTGACTGGCAGAATTGTAAAGTCTATTTATTTAATGTTTTGAGTGCATGTGTGTGTGTGTGTGCATGTGTGTGTGTGTGCGTGTGTGTGTGCATGTGTGTGTGTGTGTATGTGTGCGTGCATGTGTGTATGTGTGTGAGATGTGGAGTTGGAGGACAACTTTTGGAGTCAGTTTTCTTTTCCCACCATGGGACTCCCAGAGTAACAGCCAGGTCACCAGGCATGTGAAGTAAGTGCTCTGTCTTCCCAGCTGAGCCTTCTCGCCACCTCGTCTACTGTCATACACATGTGCTTACTGGTCTTCTCAGCATCCAGAGAGTACCAACTTCACACATGGCACATAACTTGGATGCAGAGACGTATTATGACATGATTCAGATGAGTAATCAATATAGTCATTTAAATTAACAGGGTGATGAGGTCTGTGGAGTGATGTGGACAAAGTGGAATATTCAAAGTCTGAGGACAGCCTGGTCTACAGAGCTAGTTCCGGGACAGCCAGAGCTGTTACACAGAGAAACCCTGTTTCGAAAAACCAGGAAAAAAGAAAGACAGACAGGAAGGAAGGAAGGCAGGCAGGGAGGGAGGGAGAGAGGGAGAGAGAGAGAGAGAGAGAGAGAGAGAGAGAGAGAGAGAGAGAGAGGCTTTTACAAGAAACTTGATGATTGAGCTAGACCTGAAGCAATAGTCAGGAAATTTGCAAATGGACTTTAACAAAGGCATTAGGACAAAGCACAGGACACGGGGAAGGTCTATGCCGCTGTTCTTCCTGAAGAGCAGAATTGACACAAACATCAATGGGCCTCAAAATCATGGCCTCCCAGGCCTCTCCCCATGCTCTCCTGGCACCCAAGGGAGTCTGGGACTTGGGTGAGTATTGCACGAGCAGATGGAAGCTTGTTTGCCATTGCTTCAGCTCCCATCAATGAGAGGGGGCAGGCAGAGAAGAGGTTCAGCCCGGACCAGTAGGCCCTGGGAACATCATTCAGAGGCTCAGAGAACTTCTGACTTGACATTCTGACATTTCCCATTCCCTAAACATCCCTAACTGATCAGTCAATCAGAAACTAGAGACTTGACTACAAACAAAGTCAACGGCTTTTTTTTTTCCTACTACAATGGCTTCTTGCTAATTTCTGGGGTGGGGGTGGGATTGTTAAAGATCACACCCAGGGTCTTAGATGTGTTAAGCAAGAGCCCATTTCTACCCCAGTCTCCTTGCTTTTTATTTTAAGAGGGTCTTTTCTATTGCAGCTCTGTTTAGAACTAAACAAGACCTGAAGGACATAAGTAATTCAATCATTAGGTCATTTGCTTTTCTCAGCGTCAAATACTTCTGCTGGCCATGGGGCCACAACAGCAGACACAGGGTACCTGCTCTTCCTGTTCCAGTCTGAGGACCAGAAGCACAAGGTCAATGCATTTCTGGTATAAAATGCATTATGAACAAACAAATAAAGAAGGGCGGAAGACAGAAGGCGGGAAAGAGAGAGACAGTCGCCATAGGTGGCCATCTTTGAGAAGATGAGTTGAAAACAAGTATGAAAAGGGTAGACATCAAGTTGGGACAAAAGAGGGATAAATAGCGACAGAAAAATAGCTTCTCGGGGGTGCAAAAGCCCAGAATGTTAATGATATGGTACCCTCCATACAGTGCTTACATATACATCACTGACTATCCAATCAGATTCCCTGGCTGCCACTCAGTGGGAGGGGTAGGATGAGAAGACAAAAGATGCTGCCTGCGAGAAGAACAGGGTCCGGGTCCCTTTATGTATCCTATTCACTTGGGTAGCACTGGGCTCACAGTGACAAATGGCTTGGCAGTTATCAGAGGGTACAGGCCTGCTCGTGCACATTGTCTGTGCTTCTTTTTTTAATCACTGTGAGCCTTTTTGAGAATCTATCAGTCATATGTAAGGTGGGAGTCAGAATGAAAGCTTCAGCTATCTACATCAAGAGCAGTCTGAGAGTAGGCTCAAGGCTGCATGAACCCTGCTCCCCTCTGTAGACGATGGGCGAGCTCAGGGCTGTGTGAACCCTGATCCCCTCTGTAGATGATGGGAGAGCTCAGGGTTGCATGGACACTGCTTCCTCTGTAGATGATGGGTGAGCTCAGGGCTGTGTGAACCCTGCTCCCCTCTGTAGATGGTGGGCAAGCTCAGGGCTGTGTGAATCCTCCTCCCCTCTGTAGATGATGGGTGAGCTCAGGGTTGCATGGACACTGCTCCCTCTGTAGACAGTGGGTGAGCTCAGGGCTGTGTGAACCCTGCTCCCTCTGTAGATGATGGGTGAGCTCAGGGTTGCATGGACACTGCTCCCTCTGTAGANGTAGACAGTGGGTGAGCTCAGGGCTGTGTGAACCCTGCTCCCTCTGTAGATGATGGGTGAGCTCAGGGTTGCATGGACACTGCTCCCTCTGTAGATGATGGGTGAGCTCAGGGCTGTGTGAACCCTGCTCCCCTCTGTAGATGGTGGGCAAGCTCAGGGCTGTGTGAACCCTCCTCCCCTCTGTAGATGATGGGTGAGCTCAGGGTTGCATGGACACTGCTTCCTCTGTAGACAGTGGGTGAGCTCAGGGCTGTGTGAACCCTATTCCCTCTGTAGATGATGGGTGAGTTCAGGACTAGTGTCCTATTCCCCAAGAAACACCCACACTGCTATGCCAGGCAGCTGCTCCTGCACTGTGGTAGGATTCCTGAACTCACCAAGACCAGGCTGGCCCCTTCCCTGCCCCTCTGTACCTGCTGACCTAGTGCAGCTCTTCTGTGCTTTGGTTCTTCCTCTTACTAGTACAAACAGCTAAACTTCCTTCAGGGCTGAGCTGTGCACCAGATAAAGGGTGTTTGTGGAAAGATTACAAAAACAGATATTATTCTCTGATAAAGAACATTTAAAAGTCCTTAAATGAAATTCATTATAATGACTAAATGTTTGAGAACTTGGATTTTTTTTTTAAAAAAAAAATTTATTTGTGTGTGTGTGTGAGTCTGTCTGCATTTGTGTGCAAGTGTGTGCTGGTGTCTGCAAAGGTCAGAGTGTGTCAGATCCTCTGGAGTTGGAGTTACAGGCAGTGGGTGCAAACTCTGGCCCTCTACAAGGAAAGCACCTCTCCAGCACCATGCATTAAGTCCTCTTTACATTACTCCCTCCCTCTCTCTCCCTCCCTCCCTCCTCCTTTCATCCCCCCTCCCCCACGTGTGCATGCATGTGCATATTGCATGTGTGAACTAACTGGATCCACTGCATTGAGTTCCTCTTCTGCAAGGAAGGCTAAGCGACTTCGGTAGAAGCTGACTTCTGTGTCCTGGATTCACAGACACTGTTGGCGGTCCATCTCTGAGAAAGGTAGAGCTAGGACCCTGCAGAAGAGTCCCTCACTGACAGCCTGCTTCCCTTGCTCTCTTGTTCAGCTGTGTCCTAAGCGGTTCCTTGTCCCCTGCCGCTCCACTCCGCTAGAGGTGCAGGACTCTTAACCTCCACCCAAAGCCCAAGAGAGTGTCTTCACTCCACAGGACAGAAACTCCGGGCTGGTCAACTTAGACAAAGGAACCACGGGACTTTGTGAAAAGAGACCCAGTCCGATTAAAAGGAGGAGGGTGGCTGTGGAGAGGTGGGGGGTAGGGTGGAGGGGCGTGGCAGAAGTCAGAGAGGGAAGCAGATCAGAAACTGCCTGCCCTGGCCACTTGGTTCCAAGTTTCACTTCATTTTCTGTACTTCATGAAGGCTGCTTCCTGCCGCAGACATGAAGCCTGCCTTCAGACATGCTCAGCAGAGGTAGGGTTTTCAGATGATCAGAGCTGAACCCACACAGGCTTTCTAATTTGATGGCCTGATGGGTAACAGAGTTTACGTGACAGATACATCTGTAGCTCCATACCCAACAGCATGACTGCCCAGGGACTCCTCTAGACGAAATTCAGAAAAAGACAGGAATGGCCTCAGGCCCCCGGCGTTCTTTTGCAAACAGAACGTAGTTTGGCACACTCTTAGGAAACTTTCATTTTCATATTTATTTTATGTACTAAAGTTGTTAGCTTGTCAGGTCTCCCAGCTGGAACATAAAGAGTCTGAGATCAAGAATGGTTTCTGAGGGGCCTGGAGCACTGATTTGGGGGTTAAGAGCACTTGCTGCTCTTGCAGAGGACCTGGGTTCGGTTCCCAGAACATACCTGGTGCCTCACAACCATCTGTAACTCTAGTTCCAGGGGATCTGAAGATCTTTTCTGATCCCTGTGGGCATCAGGTACGCTTTTAGTGTAGTGTAGGCACACATGCAGACAAAATACTCATACACAGAAAAGAAATATCTCTTTAAAAGAATGATATTTAACTCCCCTCTCTATTTTCTCAGGGGTTAACAGTGTCTATCTGGTGGTGAACACTCAGTCATACTTATTAAATTAAATATATGAGATAATAGTCATCTATGTTTTGTCTCTACTGCTCTGGGGTTCAGAAAATGGCTTTGCAAATGCCAACATGTGTTCTTCTGTCCCTGTCAGTGGGATGTGGCGTTTTAGGCGTGGGGTCTTAAATGAACAGTACAGTGCTTCTTCCCGTTCCTGTTCCCTTGGAGCCTGTGTGACATTAGCCAACATTGACTTTCAATTGTAGCAGCTTTACTAGCCCAGGGAGAAAGGGGAGTAGGCCAGTCAGCTAGGGCAGAAGATCCTAGTCAAATGTCCGAGTCAAATCAGTCACCTATTTTGGAGTGGTCCCTTGATTCTACCACACATATAAGCGCACTAGTGGCCGGGCGGCGGTGGTGCATGCCTTTAATCCCAGCACTCGGGAGGCAGAGGCAGGTGGATCTCTGTGAGTTCAAGGCCAGCCTGGTCTACAAGAGCTAGTTCCAGGACAGGTTCCAAAGCTACAGAGAAACCCTGTCTCGAAAAACAAACAAAACAAAACAAAACAAAACAACAACAACAACAAATAAGCGCACTAGTGCTTAAAATCTGAGGCAACCTTGCAACCATTTGATGGACACACCTGTCACTAATTAGTTCACGCTATACCAAAGAGAGAGCTCCCAGCTCCTGCCTTGAGTCCAACAGAGTTACTGATCACCAAGAGGTTTGGCGAACGTGCGTCAAGAATCATTCTGAGCGACTTTTTCCATCTGAAGTCATTCACAAAGAGGCAGCAAAGTACGAACTACTACGGCGAGCTCAATTTTAGGTGACGGTGAAGCCGACGCTCAAACGGATAGCACAGGGAACCTGAGGACGCAGGGCTGGCAAAAGGCAGAAGCCAATGTGGGATGGGGAATCTGGAGGTCTGCTCATCCTGCCCGTTATTCCCACCCAGCCTCAGGTGCTGTTGCCATGGGAATCTCTGCTGCATGAAAACTGGTCTCCATTGTGGGCAAGAGTTTGCATGTAGAATTACTGTTTGAAGAGATGGGATTCGTCTGGAGCAGTTTGAGGAACGCTGGATGAGAATGTTTGCCTCCCCCCCCCCCCGGCCCAACCAGGTCTGTTTGTTCTTTAGCAAAGGAGAATTAAATGGTCCCAAGGTACGTTCCATTTCTAACTGCCTGGAAAGCAATTCAGACACATGGGCCCCCAAGTGGGAGGAAGGAGATGAGAAGCTTTGTAGCCAATGCATGGCCTGCTTCCTGGAACTGCGACATTCCCTTGAAGGACACTGGTCCCAGTTTCCTCTCATTCCCAATTCCCGTTTCCTTCTCCAGGGCGTTTCACCCATCTTTCTGTCTGTATTTGCCTTACTTAGTCACTCAGGCAGTTTGGTGTCCATTCAGGTCTACTATTTTAGTATGCTTTCTAGGTAGCTTTTTTATGCTTTCAGATTTTTCTCTCTAGTGCAAGCTTGGAGGAGATGGCCAGTGAGATTGTTCAGTGGGTGAAGGTGCTTGCTGCCAAACCCGATGACCTGAGTTTCACACTGGGCCTGCATGCTGGAGAGAGAGAAAACGGACTCCAGAAAGTTCTCCCTTGACTTCCACGTGTGCCTTGAAAATAAATAATAAATAACTAGATGCAATAAAAATACTTAAGCATCTCTCAAATGGCATTTCGCCAATACAGCGCAAACAGCCGTGACATGGAAGGCGGAAGTTGAAACCGATCCACCTTCTTTAGAACAATAGGTCTCCAGCACTTAGCAAACCCAGAAAGTACCTGTGCCTTAAAATGCTCAGCTTGAATTCCAGCGTCAGCTCTGAGGGTTAGGGTCAGATGCACAGCCTCGGGTAAGTAACGTAAAACCTCTGGTTTTTATTTCCTCATCTGAAAATGGGCTCATTGCATGTGTTCCTGTGGGCAGCTGGGAAGATTAAATAATCTGCTATGTGCGAAAACCCCTGAGTCAAATACCTGGAACCTGCTAAGCTCTCCAGAGTGGAGGCTCACACCCCGCCACCCCGCTTCTCTTTTCCATTGGCAAACACACCTCACTCACTGACTGCAGAACATTAACGACCGCCCAGTGTGAACGGAGGAAGTGATGCCTGGCCGTGATTTGGCCAAAAATTCCAAGCTGTCCATTAAGTTCCTTCCAGAAACAGCATATACAATTCTTAAACTTATTAAGCTTAAATCACCACCACCGGGGGAAGCCAGCTGGGGCCACAGATGAATAATAGGAGCCGTGACTTTTACCAGAAGCCTGGGCAGCCCCACATCAAAGCCAAAGACAGAAGTGGAAATTTGACATTTGGGGAAGAACCGTACAGGGTCTCCAACGCTGCACTAGCTGGGGAAGTCAGAAACAGAGGGCCTGGCTTGGAACACTGTGCATGTTTTCCTGTGTGGATTAGGTGACGAAAGCTACCTAGAATTATTAAGAACAAACCAATGTACACGACAGTTTTTACTGGGAGCTATTTAAATATGACAAAAGGCCATTGTTTGTTTTGCTAATACTTGAATACTTCAGTATAAATAAAATAAAATTTTTATCTACATTTATCTACATTTCTATGACTGTGTGCATGAAACGTAGCTAATTAGACTCAGTGAAAATTAACTATACTAAAACCGTTTCTCCAATACCCAAGTCTACTGAGTGCTGTTTAAAAAGACTATACTTTTTTTAGATATCATCCCTGACAAGCGAAAGGCAGATCCTGAGTTTAGTCACCACCGGGTAGATATGGAACACAGAAGCACAGGCCTGTATTGTGCTCTGTTTGCTAGAACTTTCAGGAGTGTTGAACGCTGTGAGAAATCCCTTGCTCTCGCACCCTGACCTGTGGCATGCCAAGAAAATGTTTAGCATTATTCTTTGAAGTTCCGGGATACATTAGGAAGCAACACTTACAACAAGCCCCTCTTCACGAGTTTATGCTAATATGCAGAAGAAGATAGTTTGAACAAGTGAATGATAAAAACTGTACAATTATCAAACATGCCAGAGGAAAAGCGAGCAAGTCCATCACGTAGCGCTATTGTGGATGTAGGAAATGCTAAGGTTTTGAGAAGTAGACACATCCTTAGCGTGTTTGTGGATTGTTAACGCAGAGAACTTTGAATGAATGCAAACTCTAATGGAGATCACGGGAATTCTAGAGCCCACACGGTTGGCAGGAGATTAGGTGTGATTTGGGGAGCCTGAGTTCTTCAGAATAAAAAGCACACATTCTGAGTGTCTAAGGAATAGAAACTAGGGATAAAGGACCAAGTAGGCGCTTAAAGTGTGTCCCTTTGACCAACATCTTCCCCTGTCTTTAAGACAAAGGTTTCCTCGTGACCTGCAACCACGTATTCTGGTGTCAGGCTCCTGAAGCTGTCACCTACCACTGTGGGGCACAAACGTGAGGTCTGTGCTGTTTTACTAGCATCTCCTGCTGCCCTCAGAGGCACTAGCAATGCCCACCGGTGCCACCTCCCCCTAGGGCACTGTGCCTGTCAGGCAAGCACTGGACCTCTGAGGCATAGACCCAGCAACCTGACAACCCCCCCGCTCTTATTTTTATTTTTTTTAACTTTAGTATTTTTTTTTAAATTTGAGATAGTATCTTGCTAAGTTTCCCAGTCTGGCCTTGAACTTGTGATGCTCCTGCCTCAGTCTCTTGATTAGGTAAAATTACAGTCCTGTTCCACCAAGTCAGGCAAAAACTCTCTATAAATTCACAGCAGGGCAAAGCTGGGCCTGGGACTAAATAATAGGAGTGACCTAAAATATTGAATTTTAGATCTGATTTTGGAAGGCTGAGAGAAAAGCATTTTCGAATGTTCAGTGTGTGAACAAGGAGTTTTTCTGTGCCTGTCTTCAAACCACGAGGAATTTAGCCTGGAGTCTCCTGATCACCCAGAGTTAATATCAGACGTTCTTTTGTTTTATTTTTTTGAGAGTGGGCCTTGCCACGCAGCCCAGGTGGATTTTGAACTTGGGATTACAGGTATGTACCACTGTGCCTACCAGGAGCCAATGCATAGGAAGAAAGCGGCTATTTTTAGAAGGTGGCGTCCTGCTTGCCATGCGTCATCCCTCATGGCCACAGTGGTGACTCCGTGACTTCTGGAGTCCTCCTAGGCTTAACAGTCATCGTGACATCAACACACTATCTTGTTCTCCCGGAAGCCTATTACTCCCACGGAGGGCAGATTAGAACGCTCAAGTGTCATGAGTTTTATCCCTTGGACAAGGCTTGGTGGCTTTGCCTTCATCTGGTGGGGACAGATAAGCAAGAAGAGTGACTGTATTCTAACTCAGTGCTCACATCCATCAGCTGAATCAAGCTCCAAATTGTTTATCAGATAATGGATAGGAGAGAGGACAGCCAGGGGACAGGATAAGGAAAATGGGAGCCATAGTAATAACGCACGGAAAATTTAACTTTGGAGAAACCACTTCCCTAAACTCTAATTCTAAACCCTTCACATTAATCACCAGTCCCACTCCAGCTTCCTTTAAAGCCAGGGTCTTGCTATGCAGTCTGGGCTACGCTCTGCCTAGCTGTGTAGCCCAAGGCTCACCCTGAACCTGTGATCCTCTTGCCTTAGCCTCTCAAGTGCTAGAATTGCAGGTACCACTACACTTGGCCGTGAGACTTCTTTAGCCAGGATAACATATTTACAGGAAGGCTATCTCCAAATGCAGGGTGAAGGTGACCCTACATGGGCTTCGGTCTCAGCTTGCCTTTGAAATCTACCTGGAGGCAGGATGTGCACCTTTCCCTAATTTTGAGAAGTTCCAGTAATGAGCACAGAGAACCACAAAAGAGATTTAAATAGTGTCTAGGAGAGAAGTTTAAACAGCAAAACTGACTCTGCTTGGGGAGAAGAGGAGGTGGGCAGATGATGAGAGTGGTTTGGTGGCTACAGCAGTCCTCATAGACATCCAGTATTTGATGCATTCATTGACTCGCACAGCTACACTGACGGCAAATATGGGAGGGACAAAGGGAGAGGGAGTCAAAATGACGTCACCCTGCTCCATGGCTAGAAACCAAGAACTGAATAAAATCCAGTCGATTAAACATAAGCAGGAAATAAAGCTGCAGGGCAGGGGTCAGGGGTCAGGGAAACTGAAATGCTTGCTCGGGCCATGGTAGCAGTGGGAAGGAGTATCCATCCCCAGTGCCTTTGTTTAGGGGAGCACTGCTGGTTAAAGATGGGGGAATCGTCAGGGCGGGCCCAGGGATTCCCACCAGGAAAAGGACAGATTTAAAGCTGAAGGTTCAAGCTCGGGAAATTCTACCATAAACCTGGTATTTTCAGTGTAAAGAGAAGAGACTGTTTTGTGGTTTCTTTTCTGTCTTTCATCTGTGCTAGACACTGATTCATGCTGGGGTCTGTCGCAGCGACACACATGGCAAAAGCAGAAACCAACGATGACATCTCTTTCCTCCACACTGACGAGCAGAAAGACCGCTCGGGAGTTTTCTGAGAAAGCTGATATGCACAAACTTATGGCAACCGGCTGTGTTACTAAGTTTTTCAGGCTATAGGCTCTGGCAGGTTTTCCACTGTTGATAAACTGAGATTCTGTTTTCATCATTTAGAATAAATAAAGCTGGAGTTCTAAGCCATAAATTCAGAGGCGACCTTTTATTTACTTTCTGTATAGATAAACAAGTTACCTAATTCAAGCACCAACATAATGTGTGCTTGAGTGTGGCTAGAGAATGTCCTTCAAAGGCCTGTGTGCTCAAGGCGTGGCCCCTGGTTTGGCCTTCTGAGAAGGTGGAACCAGCATGAAAAAGTTAGGGCACTGGTGGTGTGCCCTTGAATGGAATATTAAGATGGGACTCAGTCACTTGCTTTCTGGTCAGGAGACAAGTGGCTCTCACTTCTGCGTATTCCCATCATGATGGCAATGGGGTAAGGTTCATGGACTAAAACCTCTGAAGCCATTGGACAAAATAAACCCTTTCTACTTGCATGCCCACTTAGCTCAGGTATTAGTAGTTGTTACACCAATGGAATGCTGGCTGACAAAATGTTTTATATACATATTTTTATTATTAATTTTCCAGTTTGTCTAAATACTGAAATGGGAAATTTTGAATCCTTCCAAGTCATACAAATTTCCAGTCCTAAAACTTTGTAAGGAGCCAAGGTGACAGAAATGGGCCTTTATTGCTTCCTAACCAGTGTCTTCAATATTGAGTATATATTTCAGTATCGATCGCTGTGGGCATCACATGTGACATTTATCTTTGAAAGTGCTTCAAATTAAGCTCTCTGGGTCTCATCTACATCCAAAATCAGCTTCATGCTTCACACAGACCCAGTTCCCATCCGAATCCATACCTAAATTGATAAGGAGAAAAATCCTTCTTGGCTTGTGTTTTCTTTACTGTATGTATTATAAAATAGAACATTCTAAGGAAATTGTGTCTAGATAAAGTCTCACTATATGGCCCTAACTGGCCTGAAACTATGTGAACCAGACTGACCTCAAACCCATGAAGGTCTTCCTGCCTCTGTGAGCTTTTAATATCACATGAACAATCTATTAATGCATTTTGAGAAGATATATACTTTTGTAGAATGTACCTTGTTTTTGCCTAAAGAGGGTGCTGAAATCCTAAAACTTACATTTAAAAATTATACTTATTTTTACTTATGTGCATGTTTCTGCACTTGTTTATCCGTGTAAGGATCACATGCACGCGCATGTTCACAAGGCTAGAAGAGGGTGGGATCCCTGGAACTGAAGCTACCGACAGCAGTGGGCTGTTTGGTGTGGGTTCCTGAAGTTAACACAGCGAGTGCTCTTAACTTCTGAGCCACCCCTCTGGCCCCCTTACATTTTTTTAATGTTCCACATGACACAACAACATGAAAGCTGTTTCTAAACATGGCAATTTTCTATCACAGGCATAAGATTCAAGAGTAACAAGTGTGAAATTTGTTGAAATCTACTTCAGTTAGTCTTCTTCCTGGAACAGCATTTCATAGAGGTAAAGTCTACAGTTTATTCTATGGCTTGAATACAATTTGTTTCCTTCAAAACTAATGCTAGGTTTAATTTTCATTAAATTCCATTAATTTTTGTTAATATAAACAGGAGGACAGATCAAACTTTTAGAGGTAATTTGGGCTTAATCTCAACCATAAAATATTAATCTATTAGATTGTTAACGGATTAATGGGTTAATGGATCGTACCAAGAAAGGATTTGTTACAGACGCTGACTTGAGCCTGGTGTGGCAGGATGTGTCTATACTTCCAGCACTTGTGAGGCTGAGGCAGAAGGATCAAAAGCTCCAGGCAACCTTGGTCTGTGGTGCGGGCTTGGTCTTTGATGTCTTTAGCCCCTGTCTCTCATTGTGCAACGTTCTTAACCCCAGCAGGAGTCACTGGATTCCGAGCAAATTCTCATGCAGAGATATGAACTATAATGCCCTTCTTAAGAAATCACACATCCCAGGTATTTGTTTATAGCAACAAAAACTGGACAAAGATGACTTACCTGTCTCGCTTCCGATCAAAGGCTGGTTTGCAAAATGCTTGACAAAATCCTTTAAAGTTGAATATTCATTAAAGCCAAATTTAAATGAGTACCCAGTGTATTCGACGTGAAAGTGTTTGACAGAGTCTTTGCCTCTGAAAGAAAACAAAAGTGCTTAATGTTATTGAAGAAATAATGAGTCTTTCTGAAGGCAAACAGTGATGTGTGAGCATCACCACCAGCCTTTGAGAACGCGGAACACAAAGCCATCCAAATCGCTAAGAGTTTTAAGGCTGTCCTTCATTTCATCTGGCAGAGAATACTCGTAGCTTTTCACTCCCCCAGAAGGGAAGAGATGGTCCCCCCATCTTCTCTTGGACTGACCACAAGGGTTCTTGAACATTAATGTCCATAAAGCATAAATTCAGGAAGACAGAGATGACAGAAATGATGTGTGTTTGTCCTTGGCGCTCCCTTGTCTGGGAGTCAGTCAGAAGTCCACTTCTGTCAGTGACTTATATGGCCCTAGTCTTCTCCTCCCTTGCCTGTGAGACTGTCTACTGAATAAAATGTCACATTTCTAAGGCTATCATTTTTGATGTCATTTTTGAAATAAAAAGTATTACATAAACTCTCTGTCTCACCCCTCACTTTATTGGTCCCCATTTTGTCTTCCGAGCCCCACCCCTCACTGTATCATCCACACGCCAACTTCGGAATGCATCAGAATCTCCTGTAAAGTTTGCTCAAACCCCCAAAGACTCGACAGGTGGAAAGCAGGCCCTCCTTCCAAATTTAGGTTCTAAGGGTTTGTCAGTGGATGCTGCTGTCAGGGCAGCTTCAGGACCCTGCCCATCCAGACCTGCTGCTCTTCTAGGAGTTATTTCCCCCTTTGCTCCTTACCTCCAATGTCCCTTTCACCTTCCCCTTGGTCTCTGCTGGTAGAAACCCTCGCTACCCATTGAGTTTTCCAGTAAAGTCCACCTTCTCACACTGTTGCCATTTTACTTCTCAATCACCCAAACACTTAGCCTTCCTTCTTTGATGTTATTACTGCATTTTCTTTTGTAACAAGATTTGGGGTTTATGGGGTGTTATGAGTCTGTACTTCTTGCCAACAAGGTCTCAAATTAAGATGACTGGTACAGAAGGCATGGTTTCTAATATCTATCATCAAGGGAATGAACAAACACATTAATAAAAATTATACCTTTAAAAACAACTGGCCTGCCGGGCGGTGGTGGCGCACGCCTTTAATCCCAGCACTCGGGAGGCAGAGGCAGGCGGAT
>JAQHUG010000074.1:7904007-7945724 GCA_028555095.1 Dicrostonyx torquatus
AGCCTGGTCTACAAGAGCTAGTTCCAGCGCAGGCTCCAAAGCCACAGAGAAACCCTGTCTCGAAAAACCAAAAAAAAAAAAAAAACAAAAAAAAACAAAAAAAACAAAAAAAAAACAACTGGCCTATGGGGTCTGTCACCTCTGCTGGTAGCTTTCCCCTCTAAGTGTTTCCAAGTATTTGTAATGAAAACCAATGGTTTATTTTAATTTTTCAGGAAGATTAAATGTATGCAATCTGTTCATAAACAGCTTATGATCAGATGAGCCACAATATAAAACATTAATTATATCTGTGATCCAATAATTCTATATGTTTATTTGAGCTATTTGGGAGAACCGTGTGCTACAGCGCCCTAATAAGCGTTCTCCCTGTCATACGCTCACCTTTGCTGTCAACAAGAGAAAGCAAGAACTTTTCCCCACTAAAACGGGATTCCATCTTGGACTGGTAATTTTGCATACCCATTCTTTATTTTCTATTTGTGATGATGTACATGTATTCTCACATGTATGTAAACACATGTGTGCACGTTTGTGGAAGCCCAAGGTTAACCTCAGGGGTCATTTCTCAAGAGTCTTCTACCTGGAATTTTTGAGACAAGGTTTCTCACTGAACCTGGAATTCATGGATTCAGCAAGGCTGGCTATGGCCAGTGAGCCCTAGGGATACTTCTGTGTCTTCCTCCCTAGTTCTGAGATTACGTACTAACATGCTCAGGTTTTTTGTTTTTTTTTTCAAGACAGGGTTTCTCTGTAGCTTTGGAGCCTGTCCCGGAACTAGCTCTGTAGACCAGGCTGGTCTCGAACTCACAAAGATCCGCCTGCCTCTGCCTCCCGAGTGCTGGGATTAAAGGTGTGCGCCACCACTGCCCGACCATGCTCAGTTTTTATGTGTGTGCTGGGAGTCAAACTCAAGCTATTCTTATTTTTTTTTCTTGCATAGATCTAACTACTACTGAATGAGCTATTATTACCTTAGCCCCTAGTCCTGTTACTTAAAGAATTTATAAATGAAACTTGCCAGGGTAACATCACAATATTAGTAGATATATCTCCCCTTTCATTGCCTGGATTCTTCCTAACTCTTTACCTATCTCTCCCTCTCCCCTTCAAAGAGGCATGTAAACTTACTGCTAGGGAATGGAGCATTCATAGATGCCCCAAGCCTAATTCCACGGAGTGTATATCCCTGTTCCAATTATCCAGGTAAAAACTAATCTAGATGGACTGGTGAAGAGATTTCATGGATCGTTAAATCTTTAAATTGGTTCATCTTAAAATAGAAAGATTCCCTGTGTGGGTCGGACCTCTTCACACAAGTTCCGTGAAAGAGAACCCTCTCTGTCCCCAGAAGAGGACATCAGAGAGATGAGCTCGGGTTGCCAGGAAGGCAGCACACATCCATGCTGTGTACCTCACGTGGGCCACATAGCATGACCTGAAGTGGCATCTTCCAGTCCACGCTGGTCCTTGAAAGGCAGCTAGGAGAACAGGGTCCCTGGCCACACCAGAGCAAGGAAATGAAAGCAAGGCATAAAAGGCAAGGAGGAAGTTACTGGTGAGATGCTGAGCTCCAGAGAGGAGCCCCAGCTGCAGCTGGCATCTTTATTTCAGGCTGGTAGAATTTAAATAGAGACCCCACCCATGCTAGGCCTGGACTTTAATACATGCAGAGAGAGTGGTAGGATCAGTTCATGTTGTTGGAAGAAGTTACATTTTCTGGTAATTTGTTATGTAGCACAGAAAAATGAATACTGAAGGTTCCAAGTCTAAAGGGAGGGTAAGTAATGTTAATTCTTTGCTATTGAGCTCACAGAAGCCCGTCAACAGTTGTTCAGGGAAAGAATTTTTGGGTTTGTTTGTATGTGTGCATGCATGAATGTTCACCTGTATACGGGCATACTTGTATGTGCAAGTTCATGTGCATGCCTGTGTATGTGAATGTGGAGGCCAGAGGCCAGCCTTGGTTTTTGTCCCAGACACCAGTTACCTCTGGCCTTGAACTCATGAAGTAGACTAGGCTGGCTATCCAGTAAGCAGTATCTGTTTCCACGGCAACAGGATTGATAACACTACCGTAGCTGATTTCATGATTCCCTCCCTCCATTCTTTCCTTTTCGGTCTTGGGACCCAAACTCAGGTTCTTGTGCTTTCAAGGAACGCACTTTACCAACAAAGCTGTCTCCCCAACCTGGGAAATACTTTCTTATTTTCTTATCCAGTTTTCAGTTTGCTCCCAATCAGAGAGAGGGGGAGAAAGAGAGGGAGATGGAGAGAGAGGCGAGGGGATTAAAAACAAAACTTCAAACCAAATAAACCAAAATTGCTTCACTAGATGGGAAGGAGATGCAAACAGCAGCAGGGGTACTACCATCCAGAGAGTTCAAGGAAGCCAGGGCACCAGAGTAAGGTGGGGACACAGAGGACCATAGAGGACCATACTGGTTTGAGGGAATGCACTGAGAAGGGACCACATGACTTCCTCCAAGCGTTCCTGGATTTGTGGAGGTGCTGCCACAGTCATACAGTGGCCATCATTAGTGGAAAACTTGGAGAGCCTTTACATGTCCAGTTAAAATGACAAGACCCCATGGAAACTCACTGCTTGCCACTAGAAGCCAGGGTGCCAGGGAGGGGCTGAGGACTACAAGCCAAGTGCGACTCAGAGGAGCTAGATTAAGTCACCACTTGGGCAAACTTTGAGAAAGGGTAAAGTTGCACACTGTCTACTTGAGTCTGTGACGATGAAAACTCAGGGTTACAAATCATTCCGGCTTTCTCAGGCAAGAAAGGAAGAGCAAAACGGAGCTGAGGCCAGGAACTCAGATGACAAAGTTGTTTTCATTGCTGACCGAGTCAAACCAGCCAGCCAGCCGCTTTGGGTTTCAGGTCTTCATGTGTCCAGTGACAGATTAAGATGAAATGATTTCCAAAGTCTCTTTTGATTTTGATACATTTTTCCTGCTAGTGAATGGAACAAGGAAGATGTGTGTGTGCCTATGTGTGTGTATGTGCATGTGTGTGTGCATGTGTGTACGTGCATGTGTGTGTGCATGTGTGTGTGTGTGTGTCTGTGTTCCTGTAAGTGCAAGTGCCCATGTAGATCTATGAGATCATCTTGAAGCTTGAGTTACAGGCTATTGTGAACTGCCTGGCAAGGATGCCAGGAACTGACTGAGCATGGGTCGTTTCCAAGAGCCCAGTGCTCTCAACCATTGATCCATCTCTCCAGCCCTGAGAAGATTTCTTTACAGTCTTACTATTCGGAGTTGGAAATCCTCTACTCTGGTGACTCAACAGGAATCAGGGAGTGTTTACCGTCTGGCAGTCTGAGTGCTGTAAAGCGAACATCGACGGATGGGACTGAAATCTACCAAGTCCTACAGCACCTACCTCACGGAGAGAGAATAGAGTCCGGTCTGCTCATTGCTGTCCCTTAGTAGGTAGCTACCATCACGTCCATTGGACAGGAGAAGCGCCTCAGCTGCATGGCGTGTGAGGTTGCCATGATACCACCTACAAAAAACAGAACAGCACTTTCCTTCGGGACGAGCCATGGGTGATCCTTCTCTGGGGTTTTCTCTCAAAGATTAACTAGCAATATTTTCCATCTTAAGGATGTCAGAGGCCAACCTCTCAATCCCAGCACGAGGACAAGGAAGCCCCTGGATGAGTGTGAGGGAAGGAAGAGGTCCATAGCCGTGTGATATAGGCCAATTATATTCTGATGGTTCCCACATCGTCCTAAACTCCAGTTCTTAAGAATGTGACCTTATTTGGAGAGAAGTGAAAAGGAGGCGAGTCTGGTGGGCTCAATCTAGTGTGGCTGGAATCCTGTAAAACAGGAAAGCTGAGGAGAGATTTCCATGCAGGAGAATGTTGTAAGACCAAGATGGCAGCCAGAGAGTGGGAGACCCCAAACTGGGTCTTCCTTACAGGCTTCTGAAGGAGCTGACCTCAGAGATGCCTCGGGTTTGAACTTGTAGCCTTCAAAGCTGTGTGAGAGAGGAATACTCTTCACCAAACCACCCAGTGTGTGAGGCAGCCCAGTAAACTAATAGCGTTTAAAGAGCCCAAGCTAAAGGAGCTATAGGAGAGACCGGGGAGATGGACCAGGGTGCCTGTCATTACACTCTGGGAAGACAGAGCAAGTCTGGTCACAAGACAAGTCCTACCCACAAGCTCTGAGTCCGATTGAGAGATGTTGCCTCAGTGGGTAGGGTGGAAGAGCTATGGAGAAGGATTCCCAACATCAACTAACCCTCCACATTCACATCACTCCTCTGTAACATACACGTGTCCACACACACGCAAGCATCTGTCCACACACACGCAAGCGTGTACATACACACAAGCAAGACAATAGAAAAAGAAAGAAAAAGAAAGAAAAACAAAAGAGTAAGAGCATTGACCAGTTTCTCTTTCTTCTGTCCTCTGTCACTCTTTCCCAAGCGCAGGACAGTTTTATGAGGAGGAAACCAAACTGCCCTACAGTCCATGGTCACGAGAAAAATGAGGCTTGGCACAAGGAACCCTGATACTTCATGGTGAGCCTTGGCCTGTCAAGTCAAAGACTGTTTCAAGTTGACAAATATCTGAGGAGTTGGGAAAGTCCCAAGGAGACTCAAATTGATCTTTTCATGTGCCTGTGTTTTTAATTGATCTTTGTGGTTTAGAAAAGGTAATACGTATATGTGGTGAAAAGACAGTTAACAAAAGCCCTTTTCTTATCCTTGAGCCTCAGTTTCCCTGTTTCTTTCTCCAGGAGACAGTTTACCACAGACCTGTGTCTCATGTGCCCATGCATGAATTTAGCTAGCATTCAATTCTGGCTTTCAATCACCACTCCCTAATTCTACAAGGACAAAGAACACTCTAGGCCGTGGCTCTGCACCTTGGACCTTTATCCTAGTGACGGGTCCTTCACGTAGTCTTTAAGTACATCATTGTGGCAGTGCAGTGTGGTAACTGGGGTAGTGACCCTGGACCCAAGTTATGTGGGTCCCAATCCAGGTGACACCTTTCTCTCAAAGCAAGACTTTTAGGCGATTTGTTTCACCAGCCTGAACCTTGGCTCCATTATATACAAAGTCAGAGTAATAACAGCTGGATATCATAGGCCAGCGGTGAGAACTGCTCATGTTCACACCAGTGAGATACATCAGTGCTCAGTGAGTTAGTCACTGTCATGAAGTGACAAGATTTACTTTGCTGTACCTAGCGAATTCTCCGCTATGATATCTCTTTCCTTATTCTAATTTGTATCATTTCCCTTTACTTCAGATAATAGAAAGCTACTTGCCAACTGCAGGGACCTCCAGTCCCAGGGCGGTGGTGAGGTTAGGCAGAGATGGCCAGTCCTTCAGATAAGACTGGCATGATGAGATAAATGGTGTTAAAGGAGGCATCTGAAGGAACATCTCTTTGCTAACAGCACGGGCATCTGTGGCGGGCGATGTGGCTGTGGCACAAAGTGTCAGCCTGGGCAGTGAAGAGTAAACGTGAGACCGTGGGAGGAAGTTGCTCCCTACATCTCGCTCTCGCCCATTTCCTAGCTCTGCAGTTACTAGTGGCCCTTCCTTCAGCAGAACCCTCTCATAGGTGGAATTACACAAGTGGCTGAAAGCAGCTGGGATGTATCCCTTCTCTGTCTGTCCATCACCTTTGCCACCCAGAGCCCTCATCTCCTCTGAGGACCTTTTAAGTTTTGCATTGTGCAATGCATTTGCATTGCATTCTATCTAAAAGTTAAGTTCTGATGTGCCAAACAGAGCAGCACATTTGTCTGGTCTTGCTGTGGGGCACACGCAAGGTGGCCTGAGCATGCTCTGGGCTCTTCAGAATTGCTTGAGGGTGCTCACACAGAGCCTGCTGGGGAAAAAGCTCCCCATTGTCATGTCTCCCTGCACCTTTGTAAGACTGATACTTCTAGAATGAAGTGCAGTAAGGAACCAGGTGACTAGCGGGCCATGCTAGGAGAAGACATAAGCTAATGCGCATCCATCCATCTTGGACCCAAGCACATGGGGAACAGAGTGAGCAACGCTGGAGAAGAGGCCATGCTTTCCCTGGAATCTCTTCTTCAGTGACTCCAGCTGCTACAAATGCTTTAGCTTAGGAACCACGTGGTCCCCTGCCAGCAGTAACTTCAGGTTGTCACGTGTCAAGATGACAATATCAAGAGTCACAGTATCCAGAGAGGAAACCTCATTTTCATGGATTGAGATGTTACCTTCTAGTATACATTTTCCCAATTCCTTAACTTTTGCAAAAAAGAACAAGCCGCAAACTTTACTAAATTATATACCACTAAAACGCCAGACATTCTCCTAGCCACTGGTAGTATGTGGCTATGCAGTTTAGAATAAGGCTTGTTTTCCTACTTCAAGTTTTTTGGTCTTACTTTCTGTAGAGAAACAAGGTCAAGACATTACTACTGGTAACCGTGTTTTAGAAGCAATGTGTTATAAGTCATCTTTTATCCCTATGTCAGCACAGTTGAGTCTCAAGGTCTGTGGCATTAACAGAGCGTAGACAATCAGACTTGAACAGCCCATTTGGCCTGAGTTTGTAAGAATATCAAAACTAGCAGTTGACCTTGAAGGAAACACTGGTGTTATCTCTTCCCTGCTACAGTGGCAAATTAGGAAACACCCACCCACTGAATAGTTTTCATAGCTGCCTCTCAGTGAGGTGCAGGAAATAAATTCAACCACAGAGAGCACAGGCAGAATGGATCCAGAAAGCTCGCCTTCAATTCAGCCCCGCCTGCCTTCATCCCAGTGCCTTTTCAGGCCTGAACCTTTGGGGAGGCTGCTCCAGCATGCTGCAAACACTAAGGGGCTTCGTCCTTTGGATTTCAGTATTTTAATTTGCTGGTCTAAGTTTATGTCTCATTTATGCTCTGTCCTTTGAAGAACAGACTTTAAAACTTTTGAAATAATACATGGTATATATTATTACATGCTCACATACACACAAATATGCATGCACACGCATATACACTCCTGTGTATATATGTTAAAAGAACACCCAAGCCAGGTAGAGCTCTGTGAGTTCTAGGACAGCCAGAGCTACACAATGAAACCCTCTCAAAAAAAAAAAAAAAGTAAACCAAAAAAATAAAACAACCAAAATAATGCACATCCAAAAAGGAAATGTTACAAGAAAAAAAATTAATCCTTTTATATAGTCTATTTACTTCTATATTTTTTATATTTATTTTGAACAAATATTTATATAAACCACTAAATTCACTACCAGACCACTAATGACGTTGCCACTGGAAATCAATGCAAAGCCTTGCTATTAAAAATCTGGACTAGCCACATCTTCAGCACCTGGCATCTTGCTAGAAATATATATTACTGTCACCCAGACCCCTGACCTGTTGCGGCTCAAATGATAGCTACCCCACTAGGAATTTGAGAAACATAAATGTGAAAGACCCTTGATCCTAAGACCTTTCATTCACTTCAGGAGCCCTAATGGCTTGAGTTTGATGTTTGACATCAGGAGAAAAGAGCGAGGCAAAGTACCACAGGAGAAGGGTCTTTAGACTAGCACAACCAGAAACCCCTCGTGGCTGACATCTTAGTGTTGTATGCGGAAGGCAGGAAAGATCCAGGGAAATTTCATGAAGGAAGGTGATCGTGATCTGGGCTTAAGAACGGACATTTTATCTGTTAGGTAGTGAGAGAAAGGACATCTCAAGAGGAAAGTACACAAGTAAAGACATTGGGATCAACTTATGATACACACGGACAGGAGAACGCCTAGCTGAAGCACTGGGTCCATGTTGGGGAGTCATGCAAAACAATGCAAGAAAAGCTGCTGGTTTGCATATTCATTGAGGGTGTTTATTGTCCCTTTTCCTTCCCCCCTATCCCGCTTCCTTTCTTCCTGGCAGTACTGGGGATTGAACCCAGAATCTTGCACATGTTAGGTAAGTGCTCCACTACTACAGATTGTTCATATATATATATATATATATATATATATATATATATATATATGTATGTATGTATATATGGTTTTTTGAGACAGGGTTTCTCTGTAGCTTTGGAGCCTGTCCCGGAACTAGCTCTTGTGGACCAGGCTGGTCTTGAACTCACAGAGATCCGCCTGCCTTTGCCTCCTGAGTGCTGGGATTAAAGGTATGGGCCACTTCTGCCTGGCTCAGATTGTTCATATATTTAATTAAATCCCCCGCTTCCTGGCAAAGAGCAGTGAGCTGGAACTTGGATTCTGTCTATAGAGTTACAAAGGGCCATACATCTGAACCTAAAGCAGGAATAGAGAGCCCTGGTTGTAGGAAAGGAGATAAAAGGCTCTGGAGTTGAACAGCTAGCATAAGAACTCAACAGTTGTCTTTCTTTTTTCCTTCGGTTTCAAAACTGCTTTCATTTTTGAATGACAGTGACACTCCCCGAACATTGCAACATGTAATGTTGTGCCACTCTCCTTCCCTAAAGCCACAGCACAGATCTGTGGTTGAACCTACGGGTAGGCTTCACATTCCTTGTGAACACAGTGGTGCCAAAACATGAGATGACCTCAGTGGGCTTTCCTGGACCAAGTTGTCTTCTCTTGGGTTGATCTGATCTGAGTTGTTCCAATTGGATTGCTTGAGCATTGATTTTATTTGAGTTCATTTGGACATCTAGTCGGTGCTGGATGCTTCAACTGCGGGAAAGTCAAAGCTCTTGGCCTCTCTCTGTGTCATCAGAGATTGTCAATGTAGGATGAAAACATCTCTTGCTTAGCTCAAGAGCTCTCAGTGCTGCAGTTGGTATTACAGTCGGGCTGTATCCAAGACAAGATGGTCTTGTCTCTAGAAGCGTGTGAAGGCACACACCCACAGGGTTGAACTAAACTTCTCAAGTAGAGGGAGGTAATCAGAAGCTATACACAGGGTTGAGGAAGTTCAAAAACAGCTCAGGTAGGCACAGCACGTTGTCTGGGGGAGGCTGAGTCTCCCCACGGTCTTTCCAGCAGGGAGTTTTTGATGATGGAATCAGCATGGCTGGGACTTTCCATGTCATTGCTCTAAATGTCCCATTTATATACCCTACTAGCAGAGCTAAGTAGTGAGGCTCGTTGTCCCAGGCTTTAGGAAACAGACAGGGGTGACAGCAGAGGCACAGCATGCAAATAAAGCCACAGGATCAACCTGTCATTGGAATCTGAGGAATGAAGCTGGATGTTCTGGGAGATGAAAGCACACAGACGGATGGAAGAAGAGACACAGTGATTCAGAGACACAGGAACCAAAGGGACAGAGAGGCAGCAGGACATGGTGTGCAGGCTAGGAATCCCAGCAGGCAAGGGAGTAAAACAGCAGGATTAGGACTTCAAGGCCAGGCTAGATTACATAGTTAACCCAAATCTCAAAAAAGGAGGGAAAGAATGAATAAAAAAAGAGGGGGTCTGTGGGTGGGCAAGAGTTCTCTCATCAGGACCTACTTCCAAGTGGAATCAAGGGAGAGAAGAGATTGAAGAAAGGAAGAGGAAGAAAGAAGAAGGGAGGGATAGAGAGGTAGATGGAGAACATTGGATCCCACACTTCACCCAGCCAAGCAGAAGTATATGTGTTCTGTGTAGTTAGGAGCAGTATGACTTAGAGAATGCAGCGCATGACGCCCGTCTGCGCTCTATGCGCTGCCATACCGTTTGTGAACCGGGCAAGGGGCTGGAGACTGAAACACACAAAGACACACAGACAGAGACACAGATCATCCTTGATGCCAGAATGCCCCAAGAATGCCCCCTTTATTGTGTCCAGGGGCAGCTTATATAGGGATCCTTAAGTGATAGCCAGGCCCCAGCCAAACCCACCAGAAACCACTCCCCTGCCATCAGGAACTCTTGAGGATCTCGTGCTCAGTGCAACTGTAGGCACTCAGATCAGGGGAAAACAAGTTGTTTACAAGAAATTCAGGATCTGGGGGTTCACGGCTCCCGACAAGAGAACACACACAGATAGTGACCCAGTCATCTAGACAACAGAGGCAGAGAATACAGCAGTCACATAAAGAGCAGCTCACAGTGCAGACCCTGAGACAGATTCCCTGGCCCAGAGGCATTAGCTACTGGGAGCAGCTGAAGGATGTAGCGACTAACAGGATACTGGGCTAGAAACTGCATCTCCTCCCCGCTCATTCCTTGTGCTCAGCCCCCAGGCCAGCCTGCACGGTGCCACAGCATCACTCCCCAAAGGGTGTGAGAAAGGAGACGCTTAGTTTGCACTAGGAAAAGCCTTCTGTGGGTAGGAACTTGAATTTGCCCGTGCTGACTGGTCAAGGATGCCAAATCCAAGCATCCCTCAGAAGGTTCTGCCCCTGAGGGAAATCAAGTTGATTGGGCACTTGCTCTGACCGCTCTTGTAGCGCTCGGAAAGTGCTGGTTCGGGGTTAGCTGTCTTAGGGCTACTCTTGCCAGTGGCAACCTACCCTTGTGGGTACAGGAAAGAGCCCTAAACCCCAAGGAATGTAAAAATTATGGACAGGGAGATCCTTATTCCATCTTATGTCTACTACATGGTTCCAACTGGTGTTGGTTTAGCTCACCAGTAACAGGCCTTGGATGGAAGGGGACCGAGTAAGCCCAGTATGACATCACCAGGCTGAAGTCAACAGCCTTGAGTTCTTTCTAGTTTTGGCTTCGGGTCGACAAGCACTTATGCATTTGTTCTTTGACAAAAGGTAGGCTCCCAGGGAAAAGGTAAGGAACGACCTATAGTCCTACTCCCAAAGGGCTCCCTTCCAAAAGGGGGGTGAAACAGGTGACCTGACTCCCGAACACCATAGCACTGACACCTGCAAAGGCTCAAATGTCACCCCAAAACGTAAAAGGCACAGATGTGAGTCCGAACAATAGGAGCAGTGATACAAACCCAGGCAGCTTTAGAAATATGCAGCCCTCAAAGGCACAGAGAAGGAATTAGAAGGTATTTGTGAGTCTCAAGGTTTTCACAATGTCTTTTATTACATTAAAAAAATATTCACACTGTGGGGGGCGGGGATACACAAAGATAAAACAAAACAGAAGAATTCAAAAGTCGTAGAGTTCTGCTTCCTGGGGTGTGAGTCACTTACAGTGTTCCACTGGCTCCCGCCCACATCCCTTATTCGGGTCACCAGTCTGTGAACTGCCTGAGGAGTTCTAGGCTCCTGAACCATGGCCATTCACACCCAGCTACCTCATCATCCTACTCAAAAATACAATGTGATGACCATACAATTAATCCCACTTTTCTACAAGCATCCAAAGAGTCCATATCATCCGTGAATCAACTCTATCTCAGACCAGACTAACCCCAGTATCCTAAGTTTAACAAGATCCCACCCCAAGATGAGATCCAGCACTTGCTTTGACAAAGACCAAGATAATGGATATCCTACCAAAAAGCCAGAGCAAAATCATGAATACAATTCAATGTGTATGTGACGTATGTGTTCACAGAAAAAGATATTTATAAGACAGGAAAGATTTTGAACAATGTCATTTTAGGTAGACATGCTGTTTGGGCAGAAATGACTAATGTCTTTATTTGCCAATTACTTTTTTTTTTTTTGAGACAGGGTTTCTTTATATAACAGCCCTGGCTGTCCTGGAACTAGCTCTGTAGACCAGGCTGGCCTCAGACTCACAGAGACTTACCTGCTTCTGCCTCCTGAGTGCTGAGATTAAAGGCATGCACCATTTCCCGACTTATTTCCCATTTTTTAGGAATTAACAGATTAATATAATTTTAACTTTTATTTTTATTATAAATACCTTCAAGCACACAGGAGAGTGAGAAATAGTTCAAAGAATGCTTCCATTTAAAAATACCCATTATTTTGTTTGCATGTTTGTGCATGCATGTGTGTGTGTGTGTGTGAGAGAGAGAGAGAGAGAGAGGTGAGTGTGTATGTATGTGTATTAGAGACGTGTGTGTATGTGAGAGAGAGATGTGTGTGTGTATGAGAGAGATGTGTGTATGTGCGTATATGAGAGAGGTGTGTGTGTGTATGAGAGAGGTGTGTATGTGTGTGTGTGTATGAGAGAGAGATGTGTATGTGTGTTGCAAGTATGTGTATGAGAGAGAGGTATGTACGTGTGTGTGTATGAAAGGTGTGTTGTGTGCGTGTGTGTGTATGACAAAGGTGTGTGTGTGCGTGTGTGTGTATGAGAGAGGTGTGTGTGCCTGTGTGTGTATGAGAGGTGTGTGTGCTTGCACATATGTGTGTATGAGAGAGAGGTGTGTGTGCGTGTGTATGAGAGAGGTGTGTATGTGTATGTGTGTGTATGAGAGAGAGATGTGTATGTGTGTGTATGAGAGAGAGATGTGTATGTGTGTGTATGAGAGAGAGGTGTGTATGTGTGTATATGAGAGAGAGGTGTGTATATATGTATGTATGAGAGAGAGGTGTATGTGTATGTGTCTGTGTGAGAGGTGTGTATGTGTGTGCAAGTATGTGTATGAGAGAGAGAGGTATGTACGTGTGTGTGTATGAGAGAGGTGTGTGTGCGTGTGTGTGTGTATGACAGGTGTGTGTGCGTGCACATGTGTGTATGAGAGAGAGGTGTGTGTGTGTATGGGCATGCCATGGGATATACATGGAGGCTAGAAGACAGCCTGTTGGAATTAGGTCTTCCTTCCACCACATGGGTCTCAGGGATCGAACTCAGATTGTAAAGTTTAGTGGCAAATGCCTTTACCTACAGGGCCCTCTCTTTGGCCCAATAGTACCCATTCTTGAGGGAGAAGACATTTTTAACTTTTTGCTCTGTCTTTTATATACTTTTTTGATAAGCAACTGTTAAGTAAAATCGACGTATCACTGAAGGGACACTAGCCCACCGGAGCATGGCTCTGGCAGGCCTGGCCCTTTTCCCCGTCCCCTCCACCTTGCTGAGGAAAACATTAGATTACATCCCTAAAGCTAGCCACCAAGGTCTATTCCCTTCTTTGGCCACTTTCTTCTCCTGAGGCTGCTGGTGCACTAATTAACATGTCCAAATAAAATTAAGGACCGCATCCTAACACGGGGTTTTCCCCGTTACCTTTATAAACCGCCAAGTCCGTGTTCCACACCTGTCTCCTCTCTATCCAGAGGGACAAACATCCCTTACCCTTACCTTTCTCCCTCATCCTCTATCTCCTTTACCACCACATCTTAGCCCTTTCTAACACAGACCTCCCCTCTAGAATGACACCTGCAAGGTCATTTGCTGCTGTTTTTTCTGCCTGAGTCAGAAAGCACCCGCTTTAACTTTTACTCAATAAAGGATCTCTCTGTAAAACAGGTGCTTGGGTGTGGTTTGTGCCTAATTCGGGGTCTGAGAGGAAGCCCTCTTTTTGGGGTTCCTTCAACCATGATATGCCAGGCCTGTATAATCTCATAAGTGTCTCCAAAATACAGCATTCTTTCATGTAATCCTAATGTCAATATACGCTAAGTGGCTACATGTATGTATTTAAAAGATGTGAATCTTTTAGAATTCAGATAACATGGTCAGATACTAGTTGGGTAGCTTGGGCTGGGTGGGGTTGGGGGTGTGCCACAGAGCATCTGGAGGAGGACAAGGGGCGGTGCCAAGACTAAGTTCAGCTCCAGGCAAGGGGCAGGGAGCATGAGCCAGAGTGTGAAAAGGTTACTATCTGAGCCAGGAATCCAGCAAGGGTTTAAAAACCAAGGACAAATATCATATGTACTCACTCATAAGTGGCTTTTAGACATAAAGCGAAGAAAAATCAGCCTACAATTCACAATCCCAGAGAACCTAGACAACAATGAGGACCTTCAGAGAGATACGCATGAATCTACAAACGAAGGAGAAAAATAAAGATCTCCTGAGTAAATTGAGAGCAAGAGGGATCATGGCAGAGAGTAGAAGGGGAGAGGGGAGGAAGGGAAGGGATCGGACAAAAATGTATAGCTCAATAAAAACAAAACAAAACAAAACAAAAAAAACTTACAGGCCTGGTTCTGGAAGTAAAATACCACAGCAGCCAGGTGGCTGCTTGGCTAGAGCAGACTGAATGCTATCTCCAGGAGGGGCCTGGGATGTCTTAGTACCCCAATCTTGTCAGCCTATTTCTTTACTCATGACCCCCACCCCACCTGCACCCACCCCACCCCTATAAAGTGCTTTGTTTTCTTATTCAGCTGACAAACATCATCCAGGGCCACCCTCCCCCCTGCATCGTGTCCTTTCGGAGACAGAGTGTTTCCCCAGGCAGCGAAAGGTCCTCAGTTGCATGTTCTTGCTGTGCACAGGGTGCATTTTGCTTCTGCGCAGTCCACGCTTTCCTTCCAGATCCTTCCAGCCTTGCACAATGTCCTCATTCCATAGCCAGGTTTATGAAAGGGTGGACGAGCAAAGAATGCAGCCAAGCAGCCCCTGCCAATGTGAGGGACCTGTGGGGCAGCTTCCCAAATGTGTAAGTGGAAGGGAATCACCCACGGGAGGAAAAGAAGAATCCAACTTAAAAGGAAACTCGCTAGCACCAAAACATCCCAGACAGTTCACTGCTTACTCAACATCAAACAGCCATGGAAGAGCTGCCTTCTACTTTTAGAATTCAAGATTTCAGAATAGTTCATAGAAAAACGAGCCCCATCACTCTTCCGGGGGTCACATCTCTGTTGACACTTCCTGACTTGATAACGTTCTTAGCCTGTTTTTTGTTTTTGTTTTCTTTTCTAGCCCCAGAAATCCGAACATACGTAGAATCGAATAAGGTTCTGGCTCATTTGGATGCTGGCCGGTCCCTATGGCCTATCTATTGTGAAGAAGTGAATGACTGACAGCTTTTATAGTAATAATAAGTTGTGCTGATTTGTAGAAGCTATAGAACTTTCTTTTCTCCTTCAGCTCACGTGTGTACCAAAAAGTGTACCATTTTAATGAAAAGAGAAGTTGGAGAAAAATTAGGAAGTTGTCTCTGTGGTCAAGCATGCGGGTTTTGTAAACCTGGGCATATGGCAAGAAGTAGGTTCCTCACTTTCTCGCGTTGGCAGCACCAGCAGGATGTGAATTAAATGCTCCTACAGGCAAAGGCCATAAGACCGTTGTGCGTGGTAAGCCTGCAAGACTGATCTGTCACCATGATTGTTTAATTGGGGGGGCTCAACAAAGCAGCAATGCACAGCGGGAGGCCATCAGCCTCCACTGCTTAAGTCTGAGGCCTGGTCAGTTCACTTGGCTTTGAAAGGCACCGGCTGTATCTCCAAAAGCAATGCCTCACACTGCTTAATACAGCTGTCAGGAAGGTCACAGAGTGGGTGCGTCCTGGGTGAGCAGGACCAACGACTGTCACAACAGGGAAAGTACCTGTTTTGCAACATAAGCACTTGCATTGAACCCAAGCACTCTGGAGCTGTAGTCAGTTGGATTGCTCAGGTCCCGAGACTCCTTACATGTAAAGTTGGACTAAGTGTGTTTGGGGGAGGCCAGAGTGGGGCCTGCCTTGAAATGGGAATTCATGGTATTTATCCATCGTGCATTTCCTGGGCCAGCAAACTGCCAGCCAAGGGACTGTTCTGCCAACCGTTTGGTTTGTGTGGACTGACAGCTAAGGGTGGTTGGAGAGTTTGAAATGGTTAGGGAAAAGTGTGTGTGTGTGTGTGTGTCTGTGTGTGTGTGTGTGTGTGTGTGTGTGTGTGAGAGAGAGAGAGAGAGAGAGAGAGAGAGAGAGAGAGAGATTGTATTTAAATCCACATACCACTATCCACAGCTAATGTTTGGCTGGAGCCCTATCATGCCGTGTGTGCGTGTTCTCTTGTGTTTCTCTAGTGTCACAGTAGCGTGTGCACTCTCACACCATGTGTGCATGTTCTCTTACATGTGTCTAGTGTCACAGTAGCGTGTATGAACAGCTGTGGTGAAGTCATGAAGCCAAAAAATCATTTGTTACCTGTACCTTTACTAAAAAGCTGACCTGTCATTGTTGGTTTTGTTTTCTGACAATCTCTGACTTTCTTTTACATGTAACAAACAACAAAGGTTCTATTTTCTCTCCTCCCTTCCTTTTTGAAAGACAGGGCGTCACCATCTAGCTCAGGCCTCAAACTCACCAGTCTTCCTCCTGCCTCAGCATCCCAACTGCTGGGAGTGCCTGTGTGCACTCCCCACTTTGCAAATTTTTTTTTTTTGAGACAGGGTTTCTCTGTGGCTTTGGAGCCTGTCCTGGAACTAGCTCTTGTAGACCAGGCTGGTCTCGAACTCACAGAGATCCGCCTGCCTCCACCTCCCGAGTGCTGGGATTAAAGGCGTGCGCCACCACCGCCCGGCCTTTGCAAATATTTTTAAGGACAGGTGAACTCTTATTTTATTTTTTTTAAAAAAATCCTCCCTCCCCGTGTTTCTCTGTATGGTGGGGCATCTAGTTTCAGAAGCTAAAAGTTAGATCATAACCTATGATCTCAGCTTTGCACTGTTTAGGTCTCCTGAACGGATTCATCCTCATGAAAATGACAGTCCTTGAGAACTCAGCTATTTTCTTTGAAGAATCAGATCTTTGATTTATGTTTCTCTGAAAACGACAACTGCATCAGCTTTGGACTGGAATCAGCCAACTCCCAGGTCTCAGTCTTAACGCCTGTGTAATTTGCTCGAGGTAGAAAGTAGTGCCCACGAACTCAGTAAGGAGAGGGGACGGGGCACGCCTGGCAGCCATAAGCTCAAACTCCAGGGACTCTTAGAAAGAACACAACAGTAGGATGGATGAGGAGGACGGTTCTATTTTTGAATTTCCAGGCAAGGTTCATAGGGAAGCTTAATCTACATCCATCTTAACTCCTGCAGACGCTTTCATCTATGGCAGCAGAAGTTGCCATGCCAACGGCTGTCCTTCCTGAATCACCTTCCCTTGATTGCCGGATCTGCCTTATTATCCATTAAAAGCTCCAAGACTCATCTGGAGCTTTTCCTTGGACCTGTCTTTGAACCCTAAAAGACCCACAGGACTTCCCACCATTTCCCCCGTACCTATATGCCCTGGTAGTCCAGAAGTGTGGTCTGGCTGCTCCCCATCCATGCTCTCTGTAGGGGTGTCCATAATTGGGTTATAATCCCTTTTCAGATAAGATTTTACAAACTGGACACAAGGCCTACCCAACACCACCCTCTGCCCTGGGGGTACTGACAGTCCTGTGGTCCTTGCTGGGGTGCTGGGTGTGGGGATCTGTGACTGGGTGGCCAGTGTGCTGAGCCTCTCAGTGCCTGACCCACCCCCACCGAGGGATGGACCTAGCTGGTCCCACAGAGCCCAGCTTTCTTTGCCTCTCTTCTTGCCTGGGCCTGCCCTGTTCCTCCACCTCCGGAACAACCAGGGCTTTGTTTCCCCTCGCCTCTGGGGCTCACTAAAGGACTGAAATAAAGCTTTTGGGCTGGCAGTCTGACGGAGCTGAGTGGCTTGATGGGGTCCAAGTCTCCTTTAGAGACTATACAGCCAGTGTTCCTATGTGTTCTGGGAGGGCCAGGGATGGATTTGCTACAGTTCTGGGTCTAATTCACAGTAATTACATATTCAAGAGCCTGAAGAAAAATGGGAACTAGAGAACCAAGATTAGTCCCCTGCCCCTTTCTGTGGGTGTATGCCTCCACTAAATTATCTCTTTATCTCTATATAAAGCACACAAGGTCCCTGGTTTCATCCCTGGCACCACAGAAAACAAAACAGCAACAAAAAGAAACATCTAATAACTGAAGAAGCTCATTAAAAGAATTTAAAAATTGAAGTCATTAAATCTAGACATCTTTAATCTATCCATGACAAAAATAAAATCATTTAAAAAAAAATGGAGCTTCAAAAAAACTGGATGATTCTGGCTTGCTACAGATCATACATCACCAAAGTGGATTAAAGGTTCAAAGATTGAGTTTCATTTATATTCAGAATCCAGCCAGAGGCAACAGGGTCTTGCCAGGATTCCCCGGGTTATCTCCTATGAAAAGCCTGTCACTGGGGTGCTGGGGCCCAAGAGTGGCTTCTGCTGGTGTTTAGATATTCAGTCTTGCAGGGTGGAAGTTAAATCACCAGCAGTCTTGTTTATTTGCTTACTCCTTAATAGAGCAAGCAGCTCAGTCAGGCCAGTGTCTGGAAGTAAAGGAATTCTAGAAATTAAGGGTTGTTTTTTTTGTTTCCCACACAGGTAGACCATTGATCATGTTTAAATGAACTATGTCCTTTACTGTTTTTCAAGGGAGGCGAAAAGATGCTAGTAGTGACAGCCGCACCCTTAAAGTTGAAATGGGTGAATTTACATGCAGAATGCACCTCAAAGAAGTTATTAGCCACAAGGTCCCAAACTTGCAAACAAAATGCGAGAACTTACTATTGGTTTTGAAATTTAGGAACACACCTAACAGAACTAAAATAAATGATAAAACTGTACTTCATACTTTGGAGAATATACACTGTATACCTTGATTCCCAATTCCAGTCCTGCTTCAGATACTTGTAGGAGAAGGAAATAAATGACCATCCACCCAAGAGACAGATTTATTTTGTGTGTGTGTGTGTCTGTGTGCCATGCATGGCCTGGGCACCAAGAATTGAAACAAAACAAAGGCCGAGGACGTAATTTAGCTGGTAGAGCGCTTGCAGCAAATACTGGGAGCCCTGCATACAATGGGTGTGGCACTGTACACCTGTGATCCCTGCCCTTGGGAAGTAGAGTCAGGAAGACCAAGAAATTCAAGTCATCCTCAGTTACCTTGAATTGTGCCAGTCACAAAGGAAATAATGAAAAAAATAACCAACTAAAAATGTCCTTTTGCCTGTCTCGTGCACAGAGAAGGTTGAGCCCCATGCTGTAGAACAGTTTCTACAAACGGAATTTGTGTAGTTCTTGAAGCCAAACTCTGACAGTCCAGGTCTTCTGATGTTGAGAAGTCTGGACACACACGCACCACTGATTTCAGGCCCTCAGGACTTGGGGTCAGGTGTCTGTTCTTTGCCTAGGGAGAAAAGTCTCTGGGTCACCTGCAGCGGCTTCATTCTGTCCCGGGATCAGCGTCAGCACCGGGCACAGACACACAGTCAGGTTCATTTGTGTCCTCCGTGTGCTCAGCGCTCTGAAGCATAGATCCTGCTTTCAGGATTTAATTAAAGAGACAGAGTCGAATATTTTCTGAGGCTGACTTCTCCTTTGGGGTGTCATACTTCAGTGGACCAAGGGGCCCGAAAACATAGCTACAAAGTCTCCAGAGCTGGGCAGAAAGGTGACAGCTGCTCTGCTTGCCTCTAACCCCGGTTTGGATGCTCTCAGAGGAGCCCTTACCTCTTCTATTTTAGAGTCGAAGAGAGTCACAAAGAGATTCTGGGACTCTGATGGCCTCTTGAGGAGTTTCTTTTATTGAAAATCCTAGCTGTCAAATCTGGTTTGCCAAGACCTTAGCTTTAAATCTAAGGAATTATTGAGAGCTATTTTTAGAATTTTTATTAATCATTATTACTAGAAGTGTACATGGTGTGTGTGTGTGTGTGTGTGTGTGTGTGTGTGTGTGTGTGTATGTGTGTGACTATGTGGGTACCTGCCTGCCACTTCACTCATGTGGTGGTCAGAGGACAACCATGTGAAGTCAGTTCTCTCCTTCCACCACAGCCACGGTTCTAGGGAAAGAGCTCAGATGGTCAGGCTGAGCCACAAGCACCTTTACCTGCTGAGCCAGCTGAGGGCCGTGAGAAATTTTACAGCAGAACAACCCAAAACGATACAATCTCTTCAGTGTAAACAGAGATTTCCACCTATCTTCCGAGGAGGAGGGAGCCTCTAGCAGGTGCTGTCAGCTTTACTTCACTGATGTGACCAATAAGGACAGGGGCTCACTTTCAGCCTTTGCAAGATAACTGTCTTATGTCACCGGGCGATGAGGGATTCCAGCTGCTTATAGACAGCAAGCAAATCCAGCGTCCCCTCTCTTGGGAAGCACAGTGTGTGGGTGCAAGGCTTGGTCTCCCAGGAAGCCCCCATTCCTCTCTGAGTAACCTTTTCTTCTTGACTAAAAGCTCCCGGGCACAGTGCCTTCAGGCTCCCTTCTGATGCACTCTGATGGCCCCACCTAGCCTAACCTTCACAACCTCCCTGAATCTGAGCTGTCCACTACCTAGTTCTTGGACTGTGGCTGGCTAAGAGGGTGTGTTGCCTTTACAGAGACTATGAAAATAGTCTACGAAAGAGCTCCCAAGTGCCATGTCAGAAGAAAGAACATAAAGACCAGATTGCTGCACAAACTTCCTCGTTTTTTTTCTTCAGGAATAAAAAAAAAAACAAAAAAAAAAAAAAACCAACAGCAAACTTTTACTCCCAACAGTGTGGCCTTTCTGTGACCCACTTCCCTGCCAAGAGGCAGCGTTCAGAACTCTTCAGCCTAAACCAGCGCACTATCAAAGAAAGCAGGAGTTTCCACTCACACACCCCACTTCTGCCCCAATTGTTACAGGATGCCCAACCGTTGATTTTTGTCTCATGCTCTCAATCTAACTTTTCACTTAAAAAAAAAAATAGCTTACACTTTTACAATGAATCATCTCCCCTCTCCCAGGAAGCTCCCACAAATCAATAGACTGGGTAGGTAGAAGATTTGGGTGGCAGAGGGAAGAGACATACAGAAGCTACTCACTGACTGAAGGGAACGTTGACACGGAGTGGCAAGTTACACTCCTTGAAAAAGCACTCTTACCCCAAGTCCTGGAGCAGGTCTGCTCCTCCATCTGATCGACCCCACAGCTCTGAGGGATCCTGGGTACTCATGTTCCCTCCTAGAAGTTCCGCTCTGCCCATTCGTTCCTTTGTTTCTGATGGTTGCCTCCCTGCCAGGTACTGTCGAGAGAGATGGGCTCCAGGGCTGGACACACTGCTCCTCAGTAAGAGGCTCTGACTAGCAGTGGCTCTGACTAGCTGTGGCTGAGGCTCTGACTAGCAAGGAAGTGAAACTTGGTTGCTCCTCCCACTGACACTGCCACCTAGGGCCTGAGGCATAGGCAGGGGTGTTCTGTCAGTCAGGAAGTGTGCAAACTCCCGACACCTCTGACACCCACAGTGCATCACTAAGTCAGTTTTTGCCCAAAGGAAACAGAAAGACCACCCACCCAGGACTGAACTGTTAGTTCCGACTCTCCGAAGGACGCCAAAAGGAGCTTCTCCCTAGTCCAGGTTGCCTGTCGCTAGTAGAGGAGGGCGCATGCGCACACCCACCTCGTACAACAGCCCAAGGACCACCAAGGAAATTTCCACATCAGAAACATCTTCTGGGTGGGTTTGAAAAATTAGAGTTAAAAAAAAAAAAAGAAGGGAAGGAAGGAGAGAAAGAAGGAAGAAAGTCAGGCAGTGGTGGCACATACGTTTAATCTTAGCACTCAGGAGGCAGAGGCAGACAGAGCTCTGTGAGTTCGAGGCCAGCCTGGACTACAGAGTGAGTTTCAGGACAGCCAGAGCTACACAGAGAAAAAAAAAATTAGAGTTAAACAACTCTTGATCCTAGCTTGTTTTTGGTACTGTCTCCAAATTTCTTTCCAAGATCCTCTTGAAGCTTAGGTTGGGGGACAGTTATTGTTTCTCTTATGGAAGAAGGACAGGGGTCTAAGGCTGTCATATGCATGTCATACGCATGCCCAAAGCCTTGGGTTCCATCCCAACACCAAAGAGAGTCCTGTAATTCCAGCACTCAGGAGGTACGCAGAAAGATCACAAGTTCAAGGCTACCCTCCTCCACATGGTGAATTTAAGGCCAGCCTGTTTCAAAACAGCAGAAATAAACAAGGGAAGGGATTCAGTGAGAAGAAGGCCAAAGAAAGTTACAGAATAGCAGCTGTCTGGTCTTCTGGTGAGGGGGAGCCGGTCACATTAGCGCTCACTGGCTTTAGGTGGATTGATGTATGCTGGAGAGGCAGCGCTGTCTAGACTGTATACAGGGGCAAATTTCGTCTGTCTGGAAGTGCGGCAGTGGGTGGATAAAGAGCCTCCTCCACTATCCCATGATGAACTGGGGTTCTCTAGGGGGCTAGCTCATTAGGTATCGTAAGGAAATTGTTAGAATGAGGACCGGAACAAGCATGCTCTACAGCGGCAGTAGTCAGAGGCTGCTACAGTCTCCTTAGGAATCTTCCGCTCATCTCTGCTTCCCAGTGGTCTCCGGGGCTCTGGTTGCCACTGAGAAATTCCTCTGTTCCCAGAGGCAGTCTTGGGGAGAATCACCCCTGCTAACACATACATAACTGAGCACACAAAGCAACTACAGTGCTTTTGAATAGAGGATTTTGTAGGGTAGGGAGGGACCGTGAGCTCTGATCTGGGAAGAAGGACAGCAGGACGGGGGACAGTCAGAGCAACAGATTGCCTCTCCCTTCCTGTAGCCCTTTGTTCAGTGTTAGACTCCCTTCTTTATTCGTTCCCATTTTAGCACATTCTGGGGCTTCCATTTTTCCTATTTTGTTTTTTTTAGGGGGAATGGAGTAACAGCTTAAGACGCCTCTCTTTTTCTCAACTCTCCTGGACCCCCTTTCCTTTTTTTTTCTTTTTAATTTATTAGATTTTTTTTTAAAAAAATAACAATCCAAGTTCCCACTCCTTCCCCTCCTCCCATTCCCTCCATCCCACTCTAATCCTAAGAGAGGGTAAGGCACATTGCCTTGTGGAAGGTCCAAGACCCTCCCTACTGTATCTAGGCCAAGTAAGGTATCCATCCAAAGAGAATAGGATCCCAAAAGCCAGTACGTGCAGTAGGGATAAATCCTGGCCCCCTTTCTTATCTTGTTCCCCATTTATTGCCTTCCCCTTTGATAACAGCCTTCTGCATGTCACTCCCTTTCCCTAGGTGTCCCCCCCTTTCCTAGCCCTGCCCTCGGATCTACCCATGCAGTGTCATTTGGTCCTATCTACCACAATTAAGAGCTGGTGTCTACAAAGTGCTGGGTGTACATAGAAATGTTTAACAGCCTAACTTGAACTAGATCATATTTAGCAGCACACTTTATATTAGATACTTTAGATGTTGCTTTTCTCATAATTTATTTATTTTATGCCTATGAGTTGCTTTGTCTGATTTTATACTTGTATGTGCATCATGTGCGTGCCCAAAGCTCATAGAAATTGGAAGAGGGCATTCGATTCCCTGGAACTGGAGGAACTGGAGTTACAGGCATCTGTGAGCCACCACATGGGTGCTGAGAATAAATCATGACCACCTATGAGAGTAGTAAGTGCTACCAAGCCATTTCTCTCCAACCGTAATATATATATAATTAAGGAACCTGATTTTTGCTTCCAAATACCCTCCTAAGGTATGTATACAGGAAGTAGTTTAAACAAGTTTGGACCATCTTATTCTTTGTTGATTCCCTCCCCCCACTTTGGCTATGCTGAGGGCTTCATGCATTCTAGGCAAGCATTCTACCAATGAGTTTCATCTGGAATCATGTTGGAGTGAAGGCCGCTTGTTGGTTCCCAGCTGCTTAGGACAGAAATAACCACATAGAAACTGTATTAATTAAATCACTGCTTGGCCCATTAGCTTTAGCTTCTTATTTGCTAACTTTTATATCTTAATTTAACCCATTTCTAGCAATCTGTGTATCACCATGAGGCTGTGGCTTACCAGCTAAAGTTCTGGCATCCATCTCTAGCGGGGCTGCATGGCTTCTCCTGACTCCGCCTCCTTTCTCCCAGCATTCAGTTTAGTTTTCACCACCTACCTAAGTTCTGCCCTGCTATAGGTCCAAAGCAGTTTCTTTATTCACTAATGGTAATTACCACATACAGAGGGAAATCCCACCTCAGAATCATCGTGTGTGTGTGTGTGTGTGTGTGTGTGTGTGTGTGTGGTCACATATGCACAGGTATGTGGAAGCCTAAAACTGATGTTAAAAGTTTTTTTCTTGATTGTTCACCGCTTTATTAATTAAGCAAGGTCACCCTCTGGACCAATTCTGGTTAGTCTAACCAGACAGCTTGCCTTGAAGATCATCATCGCTGCCTTCTGAGTACAGGACTGTAGGCAGCCTCCTTTCCTGCCTGGATTTCAGATGCATCGTGTGCTCTGAATTCTGGTCCTCACACTCACATAGAAAGCATTCTATCCTCAGTGCAATCTTCTCATCTCTTTGACCATCTTTTCAGAAACATTTTCTTTATCAAAATATGGTAAACCTTTCTTTAAATTATCACATTAATATCATGACTGCTCTTATCCAGGCCAATAGGGCTACAAAATGAGACATTATGTCAAAACAAACAAATAAACAACACCCCAAATAGAAGAAGATGCTTTATTAGAAGAAAGACATCTAATATTTGTACTCCTCTAATGAGAAGTAGGTAAAAGAAGTTACCCCTTGGAACTGAAGACTGCCTTTGCTTTTTCTTATCTATTTATCCTTACAGAAAGCTCAGAGATCACACTTGCCTTTCATCTAGTCACCTGACAAGCCCACTGTCACCATCAACAGACAGAATGGTCCTCTGAGCTCCTCTGGTACTGTTTGTTATTAAATATGGCCTCTTTATCTCCATAGCTCACTGAGTCCAGACAGGAAATAAAGGCCACATGCTTTTTCTCACAATTACCATGGACCAAAGTTACCACAGCTAAGGGTGGAGGTGCCCCATTTAGTCAGCCTTTGGGCGCTGTGACAAGCCATCTGAACAAATAACACACGGAGGAAAAGGTTTATCTAGGCTCATAGTTGTAGTCCATGGTGAGCTGGCTCCATCGTTCACACCTGGGGTGAAGCCGACACCATAGAGGTGGGCTTGTGTAGAGGACTTCAGGGCATGCAGTTTGGATACAAAAGAAGGACCAAGGCATACCCTTCAAAGACCCCGCCCCCCCAGTCACTGCACCCATCACTGAGGCTCGTTTTCCATAATCCACTTTTCCATCATCCATTCGAGTTTTCCATTCATCGACGAAACCATCCCTGGCATCACCCACACAGATCACACACATGTGCTTTACTAATCTACATGTCTCTAATGCCGATGAAGTCGACAGTCAAGACTAACCATCATGAGCCCTCTGTTTCCACCTGCCTGTCCTCCCCACTTGGGAACAGGATAGTCTTCATTTCACACTGAGCTGAGAGCGACAGAAATAACTGCCAATCATTTTTCACTGCAGGTCAAGTTCCCAAGGTGATGCCCACAGTAGGTCTTCTAATTTCTGTGGGCAAGTTCCATGCTGCCTCCGTGTTTCTTCTAAATATGAATTGATGACTTTTACTTCAGACCAGTTTGTTTTTGATCTCTGTTACAACAGAAAACAATCCCAAAGACTGAGTCAATGTATGCTCTAAGTTATCTGCACTCTATTTAATTTTATTCTCTTGTCCATATAAGCAGCCTCAGGTTCTATACTTGATAAGACCACCTAGATATGATTATAACTTGCCCATCTGAAGGTATAACATTTACCCTTAACACTTCCTCTCTCAAGATTCAGGAAACTGGGAATAGAGGAAGGAGTTTCCTAAAATAATAAGATGAGATACATAAACTCTGGGATTTCACCTCTCCAGGACATCCTTTAGAAGCAGTGTAATGGACTGAGTACATCCTGTCACTCCCAGATTCACATGTTGAATCTTAGCCACCAGAGTGATAGCTCTAGGTGTCAGGGCATTCAGAAGTGATTAAGATCCCAAGAATGACAAACAAAGCTGCTATGAACATAGTTGAGCACATGTCCTTGTGCCATGATTGAGCATCCTTTGGATATATTCCCAAAAGTGGTATTGCTGGGTCTTGAGAAAGGTTGCTTCCTAATTTTCTGAGAAATTGCCACACTGATATCCAAAGTGGCTGTACCAGTCTGCACTCCCACAGCAATACAGAAGTGTTCCCTTTACCCCACAACCTCTCCAGCATAAGTTGTCATCAGTGTTTTTGATCTTGGTCATTCTTACAGGTGTATGACAGGATCTTAGAGTTGTTTTGATTTGCATTTCTCTGATGACTACGGATGTTGAGATTTCCTTAAGTGTTTTTCAGCCATTTTAGATTCCTCTGTTGAGAGTTCTCTGTTTAGGTCTGTACTCCACTTTTTTATTGGATTATTTGCATTGTTTGTCATGGCCAGAACCTGGAAACAGCCTAAATGACCCTCAACTGAAGAATGGATAATGAAAATGTGGTACATTCACACAATGAAGTACTACACAGCAGAAAAAAAATAATGACATCTTGAAGTTTGCAGGCAAATGGATGGAGTTAGAAAACATCATATTGAGTGAGGCAACCCAGATCCGGAAAGACAATTATCATATGTACTTATTCATAAGTGGTTTTTAAACATAAAGAAAAACAGCCTAAAAATCACAATCCCAGAGAACACAGAGAACAATGAGGACCCTAAGAGAGACCTACATGGATCTAATCTACGTGGGAAGTAGAAAAAGACAAGATCTCCTCAGTAAGTTGGGGCATGGGGACCATGGGAGAGGGTTGAAGGAGAGGGGTGAAGCAGAGAAAAATGTAGAGCTCAATAAAATCAATAAAAAATAAAAAAATCCCAAGAATGACATCTTTATGGATTCAATCAGTGATCTTATTAAAAAGGCCCCAGAAAACACCCTTGCCCTCTCTACCATGTGAGGCTAGTGAGACATCATCAAAGCACAGCTTTGCAAAGGTGCCTCGTCAGAAGCTAAGCATGCTGGAGCATCTTGATGTGGACCTGCAGCCCTGGGACTGTGAGAGAGAAGTGTATTGTTTATCAGTGCCTTGGTTGACAGGACTTTGTTAGAGAAGCCCAAATTCATAAGGACATACAGTTTGTGGGGGATCTGGAGTACTGAAAACTGACCACAGTGTGGAATCCCGAGAGCAGGTAGGCAGGTGGCTAACCAAATGGTGAAAGGAAGCCCTTTGAGTCTTTAGGGGACACCACTGGTCACATGCCTCTGCTCACCAGGCCACCCTACTGCTGGCTGTCATTCTCTCACTTGTCTTGGGAGTTACTCTGCTAACTTGATGTCAGCTTTTCTTCTGCTAATCCACTCAGCCTGTGTTATGCTGAGTTAGCCTTGGCCTATAACAGGGCAGAATATAGCCAGGCTGGAGGAGATACAGAGAGAGAGTAGGCGGAGTCAGGGAGACGCCATGTAGCTGCTGAAGGAGAAGGAACCTTACCAGTAGGCCACAGCCTCGTAGCAATACACAAAGTAATAGAAATGGGTTGATTCAAGATGTAAGAGTTACTTAAGGAGAAGCCTGAGCTAATGGGCCAAACAGTGTTGTAGTTAATATAGTTTTGTGTGATTATTTGGGCTGGGTGGCCAGAAAATGAATGAGCAGTCTCGATTTGCCAGAGGAAGTCTACCATCAGTGGTTTCTAATATCCCTTGTCACTTAGTGAATGTGCATCAAGTTTATATGTTCAGTGTTCTGTCTACATGGGGTGTTTTTATTCAAACACTTTTAAAAGCCCAGAGTCCATTATGTTTTCTGAGACCAACAACAATCTCTTAACTGTGAGCCCTTGTAAAAACAGAGGGGAAAAGTTGCGTATTTCCAGTACATCATGGCATGGAGTAAACATTCTTCTTCCCAAAGGGATATAGGCAAAGCCAGCGAACAAACAAATCAGACCAAACCTGAGCAGAGACATGGACCAAACCCTGAAGCTCCACGTCTCTGGGATTCGTGATGACATCATGTGGACTCTAATGGCTGTTTCCTAAAACACACGTGGCTCCTGTCTTGGGCCAGCTCCACTAGCGCCTGCAGCTTTCCTTGGTGAGTCTTTTGTTTCTGGCATCTCCAACACCCTGGAGCCTCCATTGAATTTCAAGCCTCATCTTCAAACCAAGGTCTCTCATGGTCTCCTTAGAGGAGGGATTCCAACTCTGTCATACATTGTCTGGCCTCATGGCTTTTTGGAGTCACAAGCCTACGTGATTCCTTCATTTGTGAATGTTCCATGATTTCAAAACAAGCACCACAGAGAGAATTATGCATTCTGTTTCCAGCTTGAGATGTAACCTAGCCCTCTTTGACCACAGATGTAGTGACTCTGTGTGCCTGTCTGTTTGAACTTGGTAAAACACTTCCCTAGGGACCCACTTTCTGTCAGTGACCACTGAAGGGTGTATCTTTTGGAACACTTTCTTTCATACAAATTGGATTGTTGTACCTTGGGCCTCTCTGTATGTGGAATCTTGCCCTTGAATCTTTCCTATTGTCCCAGTGCAAAGTCCACAGATTTTCTGTGATGGTACCAACCTCTTCAACAATAATAAATACTTTGTCTATAACTTTAACTATGTACTCCTTTTTCATATCATCTGTTCAATTTCCATGTCTTTCTGCTCTTTCTCAACCAGAAATTTGGCTAAGAGTAGTGACACTACCACGATGTGGATATTATGATTTCTCAGATTTCCACCAAATTAGCTTACCTTTAAATTTGTTCTCACACAAAATTTAAGTTCTGGTGGAACTCAGCCAGATTTTTTCCCAGAATAGCCCAGTTCCTGCTAGATTTCTAATTCTACTTCAAAACCTCATGAGCTTAATCTTTCCTGTCTGTAATCAGTCGGCACTCTTATGTTCTGAACTTCACCAGAAAGCCCCGTTGTAAGCTCTGCTTACAACATTCTAGGTCTTCTTTATCCCTCATCTTCAGCATTCTCTCAGCAAAAACAATTCCAAAGGTTCAAGAGCCACATGGTCAGCTTTAGTCATAAGTACCAATTTTCAATACCAATTTTCTTTATTTGCTGTAAACAAATGCCAGCCCAGGAGCAGTGTGAGGGAGGGAGTATGTATTTTGGCTCACAGTTTGAGAGGATACAGTTAATGATGGTGGAGAGGGCATTACAGCAGGTTGGTTCACAGCAGCGGGAGTATGCGTCTGGGACTCCTCACAGCCCCACATCTTAGTGGAACAGGAATCAGAGAGATCAAGGGTTATTTTAAGCAGATCTAGTTTTGCTGACTTTCTTAGTCCATCAGTCATACTCGTGTTTGTCTGAATTATGACTTCAGATGGATACTCTACAATCTTTTGCAAAGTAAAGAATGGGTCTAAGTAGACAAGGAACAAGAAGTCTATAGGTGGAGTTTTCCTGTCCCATCTGCCTGCTCCCAAATAATCACTCAGAGGTTTAATATGAATTATAAATGCTTGGCTAAGAGCTCAGGCTTATTACTAACTAGCTGTTAGAATTTAACGTATTTCTATTAATCTATGTGCTTGCCTTGAGGCTTGTGGCTTTTTACCTCTTTCCCATGTTGTGTGTCCAACTCAGTCTCCATCTGGCTAGCGACTCCTCTGATTCGGCCCTTCCTCATCCCATCATTCTCAGTTTGGTTTTCCTGCCTGACTTTATCCTGTTCAGCTACCCGCCAGTCAGCTTGCTTATTAAACCAATCATAGCGACCTATATTTACACAGTGTATAGAGAAGCATACAGCAGAAGTTGGAGGAGGTTGAAGAACTAATGTGTCTGGAAGACTATTTCCCTGTAGAGTTCCACTGCCTCTGGTTCTTGGGCTGTTATTTCCCTTCTGATCCTTTGGAGGAAGGGATGTGATACAGATGTCCCATTTAGGACTGAACATTCTGCAATCACTTATCCTCCTTATTTAGACCAGCTGTGGATCTCTATGGTAACCACCATCTACTGATAAGAGAAGCTTCTCAGGACAGCTGCACATATAAATTCACAGTGGTTGTGACAAAATCCGTGCTTGAACAGACCCAAGTCCTAACGTGGAGGGGGAAGTGGCCAGAGAGGGCCACTTGTAGGCAAGGAGCTGATGGAAACTGAGAGCTACCTGGAGCGAACCTTTTCTTTAAGAGTGCGGTCCCTGCTAAGTTGATGATGTTCAGATGGAAGACCACACACCTAAGGCTACATCAACAGCACAAATCGGACTTCATGGGTGAAAGGAAAGAGAGGATACGGAGTGGGGTGAATGTGAGAGCAGATAAATACAATGAGAAGATAGTATATGAAAATTTCAAAGAACTAACAAAGAAAGAGCTTTGACTCCATATTGCTGCAATATTCCCAATAGTGAAGTTATGAAGCCAAAATGGGTGCCCCACAACAGAGGAATGGAGAAGGAAGATATATTCTACATATACAATAGAATTATTTTTCAGCCATATGAAGGACACAATTATATCATTTCTGGGGGAACGGAGGCAGAAAAACAGCTGGAGACCATCCTATGAAGTAAATTAAGCCAGTCTCAGAAAGACAAATATTATGTCTTGTCTCTCATCTGTGGTTTCTAGGATTTCATAGAGTCCCATAAATTATGCATATGTGTTTTAAATGAGAGCAAATCCGATATTGTATAGGTAACAAAGAGGACCAGCAGGAGTGAGGAGTGGTGGGGAAGGGAGAGTGGGAAATGGCGCTAGTGTAAACACACTTAGCATCTAGTATACGCTCGTAAGACATCTTGAAAGAATAATAAAATATTATACCTCCAATCTTTGCTTGGCCCTCGCATAACACAGGTCATTCATTAAAGGATGTCTTGAGTTGCAGGTTATAATTAACATCTGCTTCATTTTAATCCCATAAGGGAATTCATAAACTCATATCTGCCTCTCTTGTGTTTAGAATGCCCTTCCCTACACCGTGGAGCAACTCTTTCTCATTGCTCAGGAGCCTTCATAAGTTTTGCCTTTTCTTGTGGATCCCACTCTGCAGATTTGCATGGATTTTCCAGCTCTATTCTCCCGACTAGATTCCGTGAATTTCCTGGTGGCTAAACTTCCCTCCTGGTGGAACCAACCTTGCGTATTTCTGTCACAACATTTGCTATTACGTTGAGATGAAATACACTTTTTTTTCCCCTTGATCTATTGGTTAGGTGGAGAAAATATTTAGGAGAGAGTTTATTTCCTGTAACTTTTTTTTTTTAAAAAAAGATTTATTTATTTATTATGTATACAACATTCCTTCCATGTATGCTTGCATGCCAGAAGAGGGCACCAGATCTCATTATATGTGGTTGTGAGCCACCATGTGGTTGCTGGGAATTGAACTTAAGACCTCTGGAAGAGCAGTCAGTGCTCTTAACCTCTGAGCCATCTCTCCAGCCCCTTCCTATAACTTTTTAAAAAACAAATATTCAGAGTTACTTATGCCCCTTTGCATCCACGCACAACATAGGCTTTGTGTCAATGCTCAGGATCGTATTTACCATTTGTATTTAACCTCCTGTTACAGGGAGCCACGTGACTTTGGACAGCCGTTTTCCTACACCACTCCAGCAATCGGAAGGAGAGCACTGCTCTGCCCAAGCTCCCCAGTTTCCTAGAACCGGGGAGCAGCTTTCCACCGTGGATCATTAGGCGTCTTCTGCGGAGCTTTCGCTGTGCCACTCGCTTTCCAACTTCAAGACACGGTGTCCTGAAACATGCTAACATCTGCATTTGAGGGTTCATGTGGCAGGTGCTGTTCGTGCTGATGAAGTGAGACACCATCTGCATGGAAAGGTCATGCTTAATCATCTCGGCACTGATTTCTGAACAGTGAAAGCATGGGCTGAAATGAAACCTCCAGCTTTCCAGTTATTGCGTTTAGGCAGCAAACGCAGCCGCTGACTCAACACGATGAAGCCAAGTCATGTGAGCGCTGTTGGATGCTGTGGGCCTTATCCTTGCGTTGCTTTGTCTTCTTCGTTGACCCTCATCTATTAGATAACATCAGTGACAATAAACAAAGATGACTAGAGCAACTGGCCAGCTGTAGTAGTTGTGATATTTTTGGTCTCCTGGAGGCATCCGCATAAGGTTAAACATGAATATGGGTCAACTTTAAAATTACCAGTGCTGGCAAGGGTGAGGAGACAGATTAACCAAGATGCCCGAACGCTTTGGGGTTGGAGTTCACTAATGCCTGGGAATCCATGCGACAAGAGGGAAACCATGGCACCCAGCCAACCAGCTACCTGGCACTAATGAAGTCATGGCTCTCGGAAGGGAACCTACACTTTACCAAATCAGCCTAAGAGCATATCAAACCTGACTACATCCTGAATATCTGTTCTTATACCAACAGGTACCTATAATCCTCACACCTCATCAAAGAAACTTCTGTTCCAGCAAACCACAACTGACCAAAATACAGAGTGCTGGTGCTCAATCCCAGCTGATGCAGCTCCTGCACCTAGGACTCGGGGGTCATAGCAGAGTAGGGACAGGACATTTGGAAGAGCCAGAGAAACAGGAACTTTACTGGGAGATCATCTCTAGAAATGTCAGAGAAGCTACCCCAGGAAGACTCACCAACATGGCTGCCTAGACACTACTCGAACAAGGACCACACCCATAGATGTGCTAACATGGAGGGGAGAAAGTTTATGAGGCCTCAGCCCTAACACAGGCAACTCAGGAATGCCGAGAGCAGGAGAAATAGTCTTTGCCAGGGAAGCACATACCAAGCAAAACCAAATAGTTAGCCCTCAAAGCACACACACAAGTAATATTAGGTGGGCTCAGCGCTGTGTTTATGTCTTTAGGAACACACACACAGCAATTAAAGAGGCCATGAATTTGAAAGAAAGCAAGGGGTGGGCCAATGGGAGGAGTTGGAGGGAAGAAAAGGGAGAAAAATGATGTCATTATATTAAAATCTAAAAAGAAATGCTGAAAAAAAGAAGAAATGAACGAGAGGGGTTTTAGTACTTCCAGAGAGCGTCATGGGAGATGCAGAAGCTTGGGAACATGGAGATGTTCGTGACTCTGTTCTGCCAGACTTAGGATGGGTTCACTTGTTGTCTGTCATCTCAGACCACTGCGCTTTCTTTACTCGCTCCAGGGATTCAAAATCCAGCAAACGATAGCGCTCTTTTTAAAAATCACCAACTATTTACTGAGCCCACGGGAATGACAGACCTTAGCCACATGCTTCTGGCTGTCCTACTTTGACTCGCTAAAGGTCCTTCTACAACTTTCTTTGAACCTGAACCAACAGATACGCATTTCTTACAATAACCCTGGAAGTCATGAAAGTTGGCATTGCAGAAAATAGAACTACTCTCGCCACTCAGCGGTGGCCTTGGTTTAGGAATGAGCCTTGCAGTGGCAAGGTACCTACTTTCCCTACAAGGACCCAATCAGGACCCCTGTGCTGAGGATATCTCGCCACTAGGTGGCAGTCATACTGCACTGGGGCCGAAACTGATGAGTTTAACTTTCCTGTTGCTTAACCCTCCCCGGTTTTGCACTATCATTAGAGTAGTGGAAATCTAATGATTTTATCTCATGGTATTATCACACTTTTGGAAGATACTGAACTACGCTCTCCCCTCCCCCATTTTGGTTTTTCAAGGCACGGTTTCTCTGTGTAGCCCACCCAGGCTGTCCTGGAACTGACTCTGTAGACCAGGCTGGCCTTGGACTCAGAGATCTGCCTGAGCCTGCCCCCTGAGTGCTGGGATAAAAGGAATGAGCCTCTACCGTCCGGCTTGTTTGTTTTTCAATTGTCAAGACAGAACTTCAGGTTTCTCAACCTGCCTTTGAACTCCACAGAGAGCAGAGAACTTCTGACCTCAGCGGGCTGGGATTACAGGACTCTGCGACCACAAGCACTTTATAAAAACTCAGGACTGTGTGCTAGGAAACCACTTTACCATCTGACCTACATCCCCAACTACTAAAACTTTGAGATCACTGTCAAAATGATTTACGTGAGCAAAATGTGACTGGAATGGGAAGCTTCCATTTTATTCCTAAAACATGTTTCCCCCACAAATTTACTTTGCTTTTTGTCAGCTTTTTTCTTAGCCTACTTAACAAACAACAGATTTTCTTAATTTTTCTTTTTTTTCATTTAAAAATAAACCTGAATATATCTATAAAACGACTGCAGTAGAATCCTGTCTTCTAATGGTAAAGACGACTTTAGCGTTCTCAGAATCACAATGGAAAGAGTGTGCAATAGTTTCCTACCGGGAAACTGACTTGGCTGCAGAGAGGTGGAAGTGGGACAAAGAGTAGAGTTACGAGAAACCAGAAGATGTTTCCAGAAAAAAGTATTGTCAAGAGAGGAGGGAAGCAGGGGAGGGCACAGAGACTAAGATGGTGACCCAGTGAATGACAGCCGAAGTATTGAACTTGGCCCTGAAGGGAACCAGGAAATCTGAAGGAATCTGGAAGTGTGTGCTGACAAGAGCCTGGGGGTGGGCAATTTGGGGTTGACACACTGATGCCTAAAAACTCCCCACCAGAGGCCTGGAATCTTTATTTTTCACAGCCACCCCAACTGAGTCTCGTTCTTCAAAGACTGAGGACCACCAGCCAAGCCAGCGCCAGAGTCTGCAGATCAAGATGGTTTAGTGATGGCTTTGTGGTTCCTGGAGAAACAGTTTATACTGTAAAGCTTATGTCAAGTCACGGTGCCTCAGGACCTAGTCAGCTTTAAGGCTGATATCCATCAACGTTCCTAAACAAAAAAGGTCTCTGCCATCCCTTGTGTGTGTGTGTGTGTGTGTGTGTGTGTGTGTGTGTGTGTGTGTATGCTGTTCGTAGTCAGGGTACTGCATAGGGAAAGTGCTGAGTTTCAAACCTTAGACAAATGGCTGATTTGCCTATTTAACATATCAATGCAGTTCTGGCTACCAGGTCTTCCCAGCATCCCTCAGTCCCTACCTATTACAGGCTATGGCTGGCATACCCCACATTCTACCAGTGGGGTTGCCCTTCCCCAAGAGGCTCTTCCCTAGATAATGCAACCACTTTGGTTACCTACCCCTTCTTGTACCTTTGCCTTCCTAGCTGCTGTACCTGGTCCCCCTTTCTGCCCCGCCTTTCCCCTCCTCCTCTCCTCACATGGCTCAGGGTCACTCTGATGTCCCTGCCTCTGACTAGGCTCTCCCTTTATCTATAATAAACCTCCTCCTCCACCACACCTAGAAGCAGGCATATATTTTCCTTTTTATTTCTTTCCTTTTTTTTTTTTGTTCAGAAAAAAGGGAAACTTTCAGAAGACTAGAGACCGGCTTTTCCTCTCTGATTGGGGGCAGCAGAGGAATCTTGAGGCCCCTTGCCTCTGCGCACCCTGGCTGCAGTGCATGTAAGGGGATTGCTAGCCGTGGGGTCTGGTGGTTTCCGTGGAAAGTGCCCATGCGCCTTCCATCAGCAAGGCCTTCCGTGGCCTCAGAGTAGCTTGTTCACACTGATGACCTTGGGCTCAGTGAAGCCCATGAAGGGGATCTTGAACTTTATCAGACTTCGTTTTTACACCCCTGCAAACTGGTGTGTCAGACTCGGGAAAGGAGAAAGGTATGGACGGTGATTCCAGAGAGTAATGAAGAGGCCTCTGGGGCAGTTAATCTCACAGGTGAATACTCATGGCTTCAAGGCCAGGAGTAGGTAGATGCCTGGCTTTACTGACTTAGTCTACCTCACTCTCTGTAATACCCGGCTGGGAAGCCTCCTCCCCCTGGGAGTTGCCTTGGTCTGTACTCCATCTCCAGGAAGCCCACCAAACGCTGACCCCCTCCGCAGGGAGGGTCAGGACCACACTTAGGCTCACACCGGAAAAAGGAACAGGGGGGTTGTGTGGTCATCCCTGCCCCCCCCCGGCTCCCCCCCCCGCTCCGGCCCCTGTTTTTCCCCTGCCATGCTCCTGTGCCACCTGGGAATGCTGCATTTATTGAACGTGGGCATTTTTGATTTGGTCTAATCTGGTCTGATTGGAATTCTTTGCTTTTGTGGAGAAGCGCCTCTTAAAATTATTTTTAACACTCTCTAGTGAGATTTTATGTCTTGGAAGGAGACAACACTATTATGCTCAACAGTGCTATTTCTTAGTGATCCCAGTACCTTTGGCCTCCTGAGGTCATCTTTCCTTTAATAACTCACAATAATAATTCCAGGTCCTCCTAATCCATGCGATCTGGCTAATCTAGTAACGTGGCATGCCAAGGAGACACCTATGAGTTCTGGAGGCTTACACGCCCACAGTTCATGTTTACCCAGCCTCTTACTGTCACTGAAACATAGCTATCAGAGCCAGCCCATGAGGTGATTCTCTTTTCCACACCGTCTCCTCTGACTCTGCAGGGTCCCTCCAAACTCAGCCTTCTCATGAAAGTATTGAGAGGGCAGATGTTTACCAACAGTGTGCTCTAGGACATGGCAGTCAATGCATTTGGTAGTGCCAGTATAGCTTGGAGAGCTTTGGAAAAGTCTTACCATCGAGTGGTAGGTTCCGGGGGCTGAATTTCTCCAGCACCCCTGCAGCTCATCGCTGGGTGAGCATTTTGCTATGGGCTCACCCCACCTGCTCAGGAGCCTTTCCTGTTTCCTCTCACAGCCTGCTCTTCAGCTTTGAGGGGGTCACTTGAAGGAAGAAAGTCTTCCCTTCCTGAAAGGGACATCAGCATTTGCAACCATGAAGCACATGCAAATCGCTCCAAGGCAGAGCACTCTAGCCAGGAGTAGAGGGGGGGAAAGAGCCTTGTAGGCTGTGGGTAGTTGGAGGCTGTGTCTGCTGTGGCACTGACACTCCTGCAGCCCGAAAGGGGCTTTCTCCCTCAGAGCAGAACAACAGCAAGCACCTCAGGTAGCGGAGCAGCAGGCAGAGGCCTAAGGGACGGTGAGAAACTCTTCTTCTCTGGAAACTTCTGGACGCATGCAAACATGGGGACGCCCATCTGGCAGATGGAATGCTTGGATCCAGCAACCTCAGGAGCAAACTGTACAGTGACTTTCCAGGGATTGACAAACTAATGTGTCCTGGGGCTCTCAGAGCTTACCCATTTTAAAAAGAGTTTGAGGAGGAAAATATGAAGGAATAGACTTGAATTGAAACAAAGCTTGATGGAAAGAAGGGATGAACAGGTGCTTGTGGAGGAGTCTGCTCCTTCCTCTGTAGGAATTTAATGGTGGAGGGTGAACTGAGCTCAGGGTAGGGAGAGCTTTCTTGACTCAGATCTGCTATTTTTATTTTATTTTACCTTCTTCAGTGTGTGGCTGGAGAACTCGTTTTGAAGGCTTTATGAGAAATCTCTTTGCAATTTGAGAGTTCTTGTAAGGAGAAGTTTCTGTCCTGCCTGGTCCTGCAGTTGTTCAGTCCCAACAAAACACACAGAGGCTTATATTAATTATAAACTGTTTGGCCTGTTAGCTCAGGCTTATTATTAACTAGCTCTTACAACTTAAATTAGCCCATAATTCTAGTCTATGTTTAGCCATGTGGCTTGGTACCTTACTCACTGAGTCATTCTCATCTTGCTTTCTCTGCATCTGGGTGGTGACTACAGACTGAGCCTTTCTTCTTCTTAGAATTCTTCTAGTCTGGTCACCCCATCTATACTTCCTGCCTGGTTACTGGCCAATCAGTATTTTATTAAACAAGTACAAGTGACAGATCTTTACAGGGTACAAGAGCATTATCCCACAGCAAATTCTAAGTGTGTTCCATAGCTCTCTGAATACCTCATAACTGCTGAACTAGGTGACGGTAGGTAAGACATGCAGGATATGCTGCCCCCACATGCCACTCTGGGATATTGACTATTTTGAGGTGAAGGCTCTTGACAAACAGCAAATTGAAGAGGGGTTGCCTAGCCCCGCTTTGTCTTCCTTAAAGCATATGCAAGGTCCCTCCTTGTACCATGAAGAGAGTCGTTCTTAAAACCTGAGCCAGTATTGCAGGAGTGTAAGGCCTGCAGAAGCAATGTCAAGATTAACCTAGGCAGAGGGAGAGAAGGACTTGAAACCTCCCCACTGGGCTTCATTTTAATAACGGGACATTAGCAAAAACGTGCTACACAGATGCTATGTAATGCCCTATAAAAGGTCACCATCCTTGTGACACAGGACTTTGGGTTTTTTTTTTTTCCCTCAGCTTACTAGCCTGCTCCTTGTCATGGGAGGTTTTCCCTTAATACAGTTTTTATTTCTAAGCTTGTGACTCTGGTACAATCTTTTGTTCAGGGACACAAGAGTCTGGAATGGACTGCCCTCAGTACCCAGAACTGTTTCTTTCTTTCTTTTGTTTTTTCTTTTATTTTTTTTTCATTCAAAAGTTTACACTTTCTCCCCTTATCCCAGTCCTCCTCCCCCCCCCTGCTCCCCCACTACCCCTTTTCCCTCCCCCAGAACTAAGTTTCTTTTTCTTGTTTTTCCTGCTATTGGATACTAGCCCAAAGCCTAAGCATGCTTTCTCCGAAGCCCTGGGCTTTCTCACTGTTCTCTGAAGACCCGCCCTTTCTACATCTGCTTGCTGAGCTCCACACCCAACTTAAAAGACCGTCTTCTCCGTCCTCAGGGCAGCTGCCTGCATTTGCACTTTGCCTGCCCTTTGGTTTTCTTCTCAAACTCAAACAAAATGGCTCCTCTGCTTCCTGACTTCCTTCTGAGTTGGCCTTTAAATTCTTTTACAAATGTGCCTAAGAACTCACGGAAGGGAATGACAGATTCCTGGATAACAATGGGGGAGCAGAGGCCAAGAGAAATCTGTATTCTAGCCATTGTTAAAGGAAGTCGCAGTTGGCTGCCTGCTCCTAAGCACCTTTGTCTAGACACACATCACATCAAGCTTACTGCACGTGACTTTGACCCTAGCTGCTGCTTTTGGCTACATCTTTCTCGTGAAGGGTCCTGTGTGCATATAAAAGAAGCGAATAGCTTATCTCCTTTTTATCTTGTCAACTTGTGTGTGTGTGTGTGTGTGTGTGTTCTATCCTAGTGGAGGAAGTTGGAGGAAACTTTCCTCTCCTACACAGGTAGTGAAAGGGACACATATGACCGCTGCCTTTAAGGAGAATATGGAAGAGCACAGCGGAACACAAATAACGGTAGCCCGTCAGAGCTGGGCTGCAGGGACAGCAGCAGCACATCTCAGTTCATTCGCCTGCAGTGAAGAAGACGCATTTGACTTCAAATCGAGAGTTAAATTTGGAGGCTATTTAGAATGAAAATTAAGAATAGAGTCAGCTCTTCATATTTCTGGTTGTCAATTAAGTTATTCCCTGCGACTTGTCTCACAAGATGGCTGCTTCTCCCTCTCCCCCAGGTGGTTCTGCAGGTTGAACCCTGTGTCCCCCGAATGCTGGGCAGGCACCACTGAGATACACTCCCAGCCTTCTGATTTAATTTTAAATGTTGAAACAGGGCTTCGCTAAGTTGTCCAGCTTGATCTTGAACACATGCTGTAGCCCAAAGTAGCAATGCTCCTGCCCCAGCTTCCCAGGTAGCTAGGATTCATAGGCCTGAGCCACCTGGTCCAGCTACTGATTTGAGCACCCTGACCCTAGTAACCTATATCTGATGCTCCATATCAAATTGTTTGGCCAAAGCATCTCAGATGCAGTGAGGGTGGTGACTGTTATCACCTAATTATTCAAGATGATTATTGAGATGCTAAAATTCCTTCAAGGTCTCCTCAATGATGGTCACTTGCCTTTCGAACCAGGCCTCATCTGATCATCCCATCCCTGCATCTGCATGGGGAAGGGTCCATGCTGGGCTTTCTCATACAGAGATCCCTGTGGCTGGAGACAGGACCCCTCTTGCCTACAGGCTGGATTCTCTTCCCCTGAATGGTACTACACACCACCAGGATACAGAGAACTCGTGGCATCCCACACCTGTGGGGGAATGAGAACCACAGCAAGGCAAATGCATTGCCATGGCTTTAAGAAACCCGGTGACTGTCGTCAAGAAAAGAATTAAACCTGCCCAGGTAAACAATCTTCTAAGGAAGAAAACCAATGTGCATAATCACTCCTGAGCAACGCATGGACTGCGCCTCAACATCCCACAAATAACTTCCTCTCCCTGCCCCCTCAACTACTTTTCTTCAGCCTGACTTTTAAAATGACTATACAATCAACACTAGCGGTTAGACTCATTAATCATTTATTTTCAGAAGAGAGTTCAAAGACCCATGCGATCCACCTGTGGCAATTAAGCCTCCTAGAGTTCTCTATGTTAGTCCCAGAGCTGGGGCCCCAGGCCTGGCTGTCTTTCAACTTGTTTGTTATATTTAGCCCGACTCAAACTTCTCCCCACAGTTGAACCCAAGGCCACGTTTTCATTTCCCGAGCTTGCACGTGGGCTGACCCATTTCCTTGGGGGCCTATCTTGTGAACCTGGCTTCGGCATTGCTCCTTAAGGGAATTTCAGAGAGCAGGGTCATTTGATCCCGGGGATTCTCCTGCAAACCATCTATAGAATAGATTAGTTCCTGGACACCTGCCATGAAGAAGCTGGTCTCCTGGGGATGAGAGGGGAAGTCCCCAGTGCAGTGTAGCCAGAGACTTCCAGCCTCGGGGCAATGGGAGGCAGCACGCATGAGGGACACTGGTTTAATGATGGGTAGTCTGCTTGTGTTGTCTGTTTCAGACAAGAGTAGCAAGAGAGGCCACCTGCCAGGAATGAGCTGGCTTGGAAAAGGAAGAATCTGAAATAGCAACCAAGGCTCTTATATAGATGTGAACTTCACACTCTCCTTTAATGCCACACTGACCTGGAATCGGGGAAATGTGTGTCCCAAGAAGGCTTACTTACCTAACATCATTCCCATTCATGGGAACAAAACAAGATGGAAAGGTGGGAAAAATTATGGGAGAGAGAAAGGGAAGGGAGCCCCTCACTCCAGAATCTTTTGAAGCCCCTCACCAGCTGGGAATCAAGAATTATAGCACAATTACCGGCAGCTGCTGAGGAGGTTGCTGGCACAGACGTCATTTTTTTTTTTTTTTTTTGGTTTTTCGAGACAGGGTTTCTCTGTGGCCTTTGGAGCCTGTCCTGGAACTAGCTCTTGTAGACCACCAGGCTGGCCTCGAACTCACAGAGATTCGCCTGCCTCTGCCTCCCGAGTGCTGGGATTAAAGGTGTGCGCCACCACCGCCCGGCCATATATATATTTTTTAATATGGAGATATTTTCAAGGAAATATCTTGAAGTGCAAATGACCTTGCTCCCTTTTCAACCAGAAACTGTCAATTGTGTAAGCATCTCATCAGAAACCTCATTTACAGTGAAAGTTGTGTCCTAACCCCCTTGTGCGACCCTTGTGGCGCATGGTTAATGCTAACAGACTGTCATCCACTCAAGGGACCCCAGAGCCACCTTGCAATCTCTCATCAGAAACAGGAGGGAGGAGGTTTTGTTAATCCCGGAACTGGGTGAGAATAGTAAGTAGCTAAACGTAGTTAATCCCACTACCACATTTTGAGCCAGATTTGAAGCAAGATTTAATTAAATGCTGGCCAGGGTGATGGAATCCTGCCAGGTCCATTCCTGGGTTCCCTGAAAATAGTTATGAGTCACACTGTACTGAGGTTTATAAACTCACACCGATAAGGCCTCTGTATTTCCCATCAGGACCAATCACGGGCAAGCATGCATGCTGACATACTTCCTGCCTATGTCCTCCTACATCCAATCAGGGTCAAACAAACTTGTTTAGGGGAGTGGAAGCATACAACTTGTTATCTTACATGAACAACAGCTTAGGCACAGCAATTAAAACTTAAAACCACTTTGGCTCTTACAGTTTCTTAATAACCCTTGAGTTCTAATTTGAATGCCTCCAAAACTGGTATATTAGCTATTACTAAGTGTCAGGGACCATTCCCCCTAATTACAGATATGTCAGGGACCATTTGCCCTAATATTTACTGAAGGTCATATAAGACCTTTTAACTTAGAAGGCTTAACAGAACCAGCTAGGAATTTTGTCTCTAGGAAATTTACAAGATAAAAAGCCACTGCCTCCAGGAAGTTTACAGAGATTCCCCTCT
>JAQHUG010000074.1:7950174-7962663 GCA_028555095.1 Dicrostonyx torquatus
GTATCCTGCCTCCGCCCCAAGGCGTTTATCACCCTTAACTCCCGCTGTCTGACTAACGACCCCCACCCCAGAACCAGCTCTACAGGTTCTGGGCTATATATTTGGCTTTGTTCTCTAATAAAGTGAGACCTTGACAAGAGAGATTTCGCTTGGTCTCGTTCTTTTCTCTCGCCCATGATTTTCAGGTAGAAGCCTCTTCGGAACCCTGAATAACTGAACCCGCGGGTCGGGTCAACTAAGACAGGTAAATGCAAAGCCCACACTGAGGGTCATAGGTGGGCCTGACCTTCCCTGAGTGCCTCTCTATTTTGAATAAACATCCAGACTCAGCCTGGCTCATCCCGAAATTCTTTTCTGTAGTGACATTTGTTAATCAGGCCTTACCTGAATGGAGGCCCTAAGAGCTTATGCGAAGTCCTTAGGCTGTTGGTGGCAGTTCTTCTGAGTTTGTCACCTGTTGTCTCAGCACAGACAGAAAGCAAGGATATCGCTTTCACAGATAATGTTGCTAGTTTCTCCTTTCAGGGTTCACAACTTCTGAAGGTTGGTTTTGGGCCAAATACCCTGGCAAAACTCAGACTTGTCAAAATATCTTGTTATGTATTTGTTAGTTTATTTCATAAGAGAAACAAAAAAAGAAAAGAAAAACCCTCCTGTCTTGACTTTGTGGAAACTATGTAAAAAGTCAAATAAAAGAAATTATAAATTACACAGATGTATTCTTCTTTCCAATGACTGCTTCTTTTTTCCTCAGACTATAAGGTAAGGACATATACAAGAATCCAGAACCGTTTGGAGGTGAATATAGTCTCTTGTGCGGCAACTTGCGGAAGGGCTACGAGCAGAGGCAACTGTCAGGCGTTTGAATGCACCAGCCCGGGAGTCCAGAGCACAGGCTAACGTTCACCCAAAGCTTCAATGCTTCAGCACATGCTTGGACATGTAACATAAACATTCCACAGCTGGGTATCAAATACACTTTATGTTTTTGCTTTTGGCACTCAAGAATATTTTATTAAACTGTTTAACATTCAGTAAAAGCAAAGTCTATTACTTAATGTGCTCGAGATCTCTTATAGGCCAAGCAGAAATTACAGTAGTCATTCTAATTATTTTGATCTTTGAGCAGTTTTAACCAGAAAATACTTAGTGGCACACGAGTGGTTGTTCTGGAAGTCAATGAAGATGCTCACTTCGCTTCAGAGGCATCTAGAATTCGTCATCAAGATTTCCACATAACCTACTTTTGGCCGCTTTTAGCCAGCTATTTTCCTGAGGGCTGTCTTGCTATTCTGCCCCCCAGGAAAGCACATAGATACTTGGCTCAGTGATGTGTTACTGGGGTACCACTGTGCTCTGCCAGGTCACGATAACAGCCTTACTTCCTATGCACTGTAGACTCTTCAGGAATCTTAGGATTGGACACAATCAAACCAACCTGTTTGTGATGGGTAATTTGTCGGCTAATGAAGTGCAACTTAGTGTTGGCTGTGTCTGTGGTGTTTTTTCAGAGCCAGTTAGATCACATGAGCGAATTTTTGGTGATTCATATGATATCATTATTCAGACACAAGTTAGAAGCAGCATAGCAATTAAAATGTGACCCAAGGGCCATAAACGTATCCTGGCCACTTCCTGTATGCCACTTTTCTCTGCTTCCTGTCCACTAAGAAGTAAAGAATGCCTTACCAAGTGCTCTCACTACCACAATGATCTGCCCAAGCAACTGTGGACTAAACCTTGAAAACCAAGAGCCAAGACAAAGTCACCATCTCTTAAGCTGCTTTTGTAAGGTATTTTGGTCAAAGTAATTAATAATCTAATTAAAATACACCAAAGGCAAGTGTCATTGGTTATTGTAGCTGAAATCAAAATAAATACAATTCCACCTCAACCATTAAGTGAAAAGACTCTTCTCACCTTTAAAAGGCAAGATTGTAGCCTTCATAAATAAAGCATGTAACATTCACATCTCTGTGCTGAGATTTTTCTAGAAGAGGTTTGACCTCTGAGGATTCTTTTCATCTTCTTGTCCCTAATTAGAAAAATTCTCCAAAGTGGGAAACAATCTTAAATTTACCTCAAGTACAACTTTCTAAATCAGCAAATGACATCAAGCAGGCTATTAGCCTCAATACACATTGATCTGTCACTCAGAAAGAATCACTTGTCAAATGCAGTGGCATCTCTGCTTGATGCCAGATGAGCTGCTCTTGGTGACATTATATAGCTGTGTCCTCCATGGTCTCTGTCTTTCACTACCCATTTCTCCTTGTTGCTTTTGCGTCTGTCAGGAAGTGTCCTTAGCCCCTCCCCAGTGACTGGACTTGAGGTCAGAGTCCAGTCTGAGTCTCCTGATAGCTGGTTCTGCTCTGGGAAGACCTAGAAGATCTGAAAGTGCCCCTTTCTTGATGAGTGGCTGAGCTGCAGTCATTGTTCCACAAGGTGGGGTATGCGTAGATGCCGGGAAGGGTGGTGCACACCCATAGTCCTAACTGGCAGTGTGCGCCGTTCTTCTGCTTTATTCCTTGTTGCTTACACTGAGTTGAGTTCCCGAGTCATTCTTATTGTTTCTGGAGCAGGTACAGTTCCTATCATATCATGCCAAGAACATGAAGACTTTTGTTCTTAACCGGTTAGAAAAGCCATTTAGTTTATCGTTCATGTCTCTAGAAGCATACCTCTAAGTAATCCATAACCTTGATTAAATTCTTACTATTTATCCATAGGAGATGAGGTCTAACCTTGGTCTGACTCTCATTGTTTAGCTTCAACCTCCTCCCCCCCAACCCCAGTGCTAGGGATTGTACTTAAGACTTTACACACACTAGACAAACACTCTACTACTGAGTTATATTCCCAGCCTCAATAATTTTCTTCAGATGATTATTTTTTATATTTTTTATGTGCTTGGTGTTTGCTCACATGTATGTCTGTGTGAGTGTGTCAGATGCCCTGGTACTGGAGTTACAGTACTGTGGGTGCTGAGAGTTGAATCAGAATCTTCTGGAAGAGCAGCCAGTGCCCTTAACCTCTGAGCCATCTCTCCAGCCCCCTCTTTTTAAAATTTTTACTTGTTTTTTGATGATTTCATAGACGCACACGGTGCTGGTTTTTTATGTTCACCCCAACTTCCCCCTCAGAGACCCTCGACTCGTTCCCTTCTCAACTTCATGCTGCTGTCCCATCTTCCTCCTCTTGCTGCCTTCCCCTTCCTCCTTCTCTTCCTTCTCATCTATGTTTTCTTTCTTCTTCATAATCCTCTGAGTCTACTTAGTGCTACCTGCATGACTACAGGCCACCACTGCCAGGGGCAACACCACTGAAGAAAAATGATCCTCCCAACAGCTATCAGCTTCTAAGCTGGGGTAGAGCCTTGTGAGCCCCTCCCCCTTCCACTCTGGACCGGTGACTATGTCCTTAACTAGAGCCGCTGTGAGGTCATAGTGTAACGCCCATTCGATGTCTAGCAGACAGCGCTTAATACTCCTTTCCCTTATTCTCTAGTTCTTACATCCTTTCTTCTCCTTCTTCTGTGATGTTCCCCACTCCTTGGGTAGATTCTTATAAACATCTCATTTTGAGGTGAGCACTCAACTGTCACTTACCCTTAGTACTCTGACCACTCATGAGTCCCTGTTAGCCACTGTCTACTGCAAAAGAAGCCTCTTTAACCAAAGCAAGCTGAGAACAGCGCAGATTTGAATACAAACATGATTATTTAGAAGGCAATTTGATAAGACGTCCATTTAACAAACAACAGCAGTGGGTTCCCTTCTAAGGCTCATGCCCTCCATGTTTATGGGCTTCTGGCCAGGTTTGCAGTAGCGGGGTTCATTCTCTCTTGTACAGCCGGCCTCAGACCTAATCAGAGAGTCACTGGTTACTGTCTTAAGAGTTGTGCCAATGCTGCACCATAGGCCAACTTTGCCTGGTCTGTTAGTATTGCGTCTGTCAACTTTCACCAATCTATGCAACTCTGTCCTTAAGACCTGGGATTTGAGGACCTTAAAGAATGGGGCAGACTTCAGTCTAATGCTGTAGACGACTTTACATCAGTTTCCGTGTATTTTTATACACGAATGCAACAAAGAAAACGAGTTTGGTTGGTTGAGTTTAGAGAAACAAGATCAGAAAAGCATGGAAATAAACAGTAGTAAGCACATAATTAATATCAACAGAGCAACCATTTCCCAGAACTTTCTCAGGACGGACCAATTTAAAAACAATTGCCCAGCACGTACTATTGATTATATCTGAGAATGCACAAAAGCAAGGCCTGGATTCAGGGCACACCGAGGACGGTACTCAGCAGACCCTGTCATCAGGTTGGGTTCTATAGCTATGCTCTGACTCCAATGAGAATGAGCATGTCTTCTAGATTGAATGCAAATGTTTGCTGCAGGAGGCATGGAATGACATCCAAGAGCAATCCAGGGAACAGGATGCACCTGAGGTAGAGGGCCCTCTGCCTTTCTTCCTGGAGTCCTTCTCACAGTTTCCCAAGGCATTATTCACCAAGCTTCATTCTTTCGACTGTGTTCTGACAGCATCACTCAGGGTATAGTGACAATGAAGACAGCTAATGAGTTTTCTCCCGGCCGCAGCCTGCACAGCGTCTTCTGCACTATGAGAGCTAGCCATCAGGGGGAAAGTTCCCAGTCAGTTCCAGCTTGATTTCTAGAGGCCCTGCCAAAGTGGGTTGTGTTGGATCTTCAGCTCAACCTATTTTTAAAGACCTGGCTCTGCCATATCACTTCTAGAAGCATATGGTTCTCACCCAAATAGGCTGCACATTTTTATATTCTCATGTCTTCCCTTATTTATATTCTTTTATCTTGGAACGTTTATCTTTCTAGCGAAAAGAATATCGTCTGCTCTTTGATGTGTTATATTTGCACAGCTCCGTGATCCTTTGGGTACAAAATGTCAGCCTGAGATGTGGCCACCGGCTATGACACATGTCCTCAAAAGCCATCTGGAAAGACGGTGCTCTTGGGCCTGCTACACGCACACTGATCCCCAGGGTGGTGGAGGAGTACAGCGTCATTGTCATTCAGTGTGACTAGCAGGAGCTTTGCTTAGACACCTGCTCTTCTCCAGCAACCAAAGGTAACTGATATCTGTGTTCGTGGACGTGCTCAGACGGGTGTCCAGTTCTGAAGAGTCAACTAAAATTATCTTTCTTGAGCCATCTATTTGAATCTGACATTTGCTCGTTTCTTTTCTTCAAAATGTACTGGAGAAACCAAGAGCCTGCTCATGACTATTCTAGGAACTGGTCTCCACACAGCCTCTCTGCAGAGATACATTTAGGACTCCGGGGCTTTCAGAACCCCACAGTGGCCAGGCATCCATAGATTCTGGAGGAAGGGAAGGCTGGAGGCTGAAAATTACATCCTCCACGAAGAAGCCCTCAGGAGAGATGTCCGCACTGTGACTTACTTGCCTCTTACCTGTGATGCCGTCCTTCATTCCCTCTGCATGCTAATCTTGCTCCTATTACCTTAAGACACTGCTCTGGTTTCACAACCTCGCCTTGGCTTATGCAGAACACACCATCTCTCTTTTCTCCAAATTGCTCTGCACTTCTCATCAGTGACACCCACTTGGGCTTTTTGGGGGTGGGGGATGGGCTTCTCACCCTTTGAAGACATTTATTTCACTTTCCTAGATGGAAAGCAAGACTTTTAAAGGCATTGCGTCTCTGTCTTTGCCTCCCAACATGACCCCACATGATAAGTACATGCTAGCCGATTGGAAAGCATGGGAAACAAGTTAGAGAATGCAATGTAAGGGAAGCTTTAATGGCTAGACAGTGTCTGGATGCCCTAGATTCTTAAAACTACTTCAGATACTAAACACCAGACCCAACTGCTGCTTCAAACGCTTTCTCCTTGATGACTGAAAATAACACAGCAGTGCACCTTACACTCATGACAGCTCCAGTCATTTGTAGGCAGTTTCTAACTCAACATGAGTATTATGCATAGACTCTCAGGCAAAGGGATTTTGGAGCATACGTTGTTTTAATCTTGTTAGTCACAGGGGGAGGAAGGCAATAACCAGAAAAGCTCCTCAAAAGGGACAGGATTAGCCCAGTGGCTAACTAGGAATACTCTGTGACAGAAGAGGCTAGAAGCTTCGCCTAGCCCCTTTGCTTACTTAAAATCATTTGCGAATTATATGTGTGTGTATCTTTTATATCAAATTTAAAATATGATTGTCTTCAAAAGTTAAGAATCTACTATTGCCTGTTTTTATTTTGGCATCCTATTAGTCTGTATGGGTTTAGTACTGCTGGAGATTTCTTTTTCAGAAGTCATGACACATCTGTAAGAAATCAGACTACCTTTGCTCTTGTAAGCCACAGGGAACTTCTATTATCAGTTCATTTGTGATGAAACCAAGAAAGAGGGTCATCACAATGCAAATGATAGCAAGTAATAGTAGAATTATGGAATAAGATAATTTTATTGACTTGAGAAAATGTGATTGTATATGAAGGGAACATTGGCTCAAAAAAGCAGGATTTACTCAATTTTTATTAAATTTATTATACTAAGGAAAAGGGAAATTAAGTAACCATTGACAAACATGAAGATGAAATGTTGACAGAGGCTGTTCATTTGTTCCCAGCTGCTCTTACCCAAAATATTCACACAGAAACTATATTAATTACGACACTGCTTGGCCAATGACTCTAGCATATTCCTAGCAAACTCTTACATCTTAAATTAACCCATTCCTATTATTTTATATTTTACCACACAGATCATGGCCTACTTGCAAGGTTTTGGCTAACTGCTCATGTCTTTCTTCTCTGGTGGCTACATAGCGTCTCACTGACTCTGCCTTCTTTCTCCCAGCATTCAGTTTAGTTTTCCTGCCTAGCTCTGTTCTGCCCTGTCATAGGCCCAAAAAGCTTCTTTATTAACTAATAGCATTCACAGCCTACAGAGGGGAATCCCACATCAAAGAAAGAGTTGTTCTTTTCCAAACCTAATTAAAGGTTCTATTTTTTTATTCTATCTATTATTTGTCTGTCTGTCTATCTATGGTCTCATGTGTTCCAGGCTAGCTTTCAAGTTGCTTTGAAGCTGAGGATGACCTTGAACCTCTGGTCTCCTGGCTTTACCTCCTTAGTACTGAAATCACAGGCCTGCACCACAATGTCCTCTTACTGGGATGCAGGAGACTGAACCAGTGCTTTGTGTATGCTTGGTGAGCACTTTACCAGCTAAGTAATAGACTCCTAGTTCTGATTAGGAGTTTTACATATTACCTCACAGTTCAATGAGGTTTGATGAGTAAACAGCACCAGTAAAATTAACAAATGGGGTTTACATTACAGAGTGTTCTCAACCTGTGAAAAGGAAAGATGAAGTTATTAGGACCAAATCTTTTAGGAAGAAGGAAGAGTTCTAACTAGTTTTAGCTGCAGAGTGAGGAGCAAGAAGACTCCGTCACTGTGTAAATCCCATTGTTTCATTTTTGTGATGAAAATATATAGCTGTTTTATGTGTACATAAAATATTTCAGGGCTTATATCAGGCAGGACCTTAGTGGTGATCAAAGATAACTCAGGGGAGTGTCCACAGCAGGAAGCAGGCCCATATGGCCTCGAATGCAGAGGATCCATAATTACAGAACTGGAGGCAGTGGCTCAAGTAGACACAGAGAAGCCTTTGAGGTTTTCAGGAGAATCAGAGATAGTGGGTAGAGACATTCTGAACCAGCAGAGAGATAGTTTGAGCATGGTTCGGGGTTGTTCTAGTGTGGTGCATTTTATAGGAAGTGGTGCTGAGTAAGACAAAAATGTGTGTGACCATAACAGACCTGATTGAGATCAATTCTTTCTTAAGCTCATCTCTGTGCGGCACTTTCTACCCACGCTACTGCATGGCTGACCTTGAAGATGGAAGCTATAGACAGAGTTCATATAGACCTCTGTGTGTGCACACACAAATATCCAAACATTTGAAATATCCACTTTTTACAGTAGTAAACAACAACATATATGTATATATCACCATATATATGTATATATATATATATGTTCATATCTTGTATTTAACAAGCTGTAAACAAAAGGTGATAGAAAGGCATCTAGACTTTTCCCCAAGGATTTCTGTGTAGTATGTACCTGAAGTATTGTATGAAAGCATCTTGTGTGGTGTTCTCAGCTGCTACTCACCTTCTGTGCATGGCTAGGAAGGGCTGATAAGACTGCCTGGGGTCACAGAGCTATCCTGATTCCTGGGCATCTTTACTTCCTGTCCCTGACTGTGATCCTATATGATCACAAATGGAATATATCAGGGAGAAATAAAGGTTTCTACAGTTTCCTCTCTCCCACTTTTCTAAGATGGGAGCAGTTTTCTCATTCTATCATCTATCTATCTGTGTATATATGTATGTTTGTATCTATCTATCTATCTATCTATCTATCTATCTATCTATCATCTATCTATCTATCATCTCTCTATCTATCCATCTATCTATCTATCTATCTATCTATCTATCTATCTATCTACTTATTTATGTAATAAGGTAGTGTCATTATACTTGATACCTGAACATGGCCTGGACCAGCATGGTACACAGGAAAAGTTATCATTGGTACCCAGAGGTGCAGTGGCATGGCCACTGGGTGACCCAAAACTTCAGAACCAAACTCAGCAGAATGAACCTGCTAATAAGTCTCTCCTACCAAATTGCCAGCAGTCAATAACAAAGCCACTTTAAAGCTGAATGGCTGAGGCCAGAGATGCAGAGCTGTTGTGGTGAGATACTCCTTGCTCTTGCTCACTTCCTAGACGATCCACCACGTCCTCCTCCAGGTTTGGGCATGGTGGTGTTTAGACAAACCAAGGATTTCCCCATAGAGGTCCCTGTAGGGGTCATACAAAGAAGTGAACCACATGAAGAAAGAAGAATGAAAACCCTGTGCCTAGGGAGTGTAATACCAGGAGGCTCACTGTCAGCATATTTAAAGGACAGTAGAATGTGGGGATGGGTATCCAGGCAACAGTCAGTCCAATCGGTCCAATTCCAGGTGCACAATAAAGCCTAAGGTCTGACGACACTGAGACTCTTCTACACAGCAATGTAACCATGAGGGTGGGTTCTGTAGCTAAAAGGCCTAGTAGGGCTCTGACTGATAGCATAGAGGTCAGCAGGCCATAAAGTACTTGTGACATTTACCTTAGGGATGGTAATGGTCTAGGGAGGGTAGAGTCTGGGATAATCATTTTGGGGAGTTAGGGTGAGTCTCTATAGTAAAAGGTGAGTGAGGTCTGCCCCTTCAGACAGCAAAAAGGTTACCAGGATGCCAACAACCTCCACTCTCAGTTTTCTGGATGGGATGCAGGTATTTGATTTTTTATCTCCTTCATTGAGGTGACACCCCTGTGTGATTAACATTCCTGGTTCTCTTAGTGCTTCTCTGTGAGTACAAGGACCTCTTTGCCCCCAGCATGTCTTTTTTGGGCTGGTCTCTGTCTTACGGATTTTTCTTGTTGCTATCATAAAAAGTTCCAACTAATAGCGACTTAAGGAAGAAATGATTCTGGCTCACAGTTCAAGGATGCAGTCTACCAAGGCAGGGATGCCAAGGTGGCAGAAGCTTGAAGGGATTGGTGACATTGCACCCACAGTCAGGAAGCAGGGAGTGGTGAATCCTTGGGCTCAACCAACTTTCTTCTTCCTTCGTCCCAAACCAGAGAATGGTGCTGCCCTGCTCACTTTTAAGATGGGTTTTCTTAATTAACCTGATCAAGACAATTTTTTCCCAGGCATGATTAGAGGCTAATCTAAATCCTGGAAGCTTCATCCAAATCCTGTCACGTTGTCAATCAGTCACTATCACAGGCACCTTAAATTTCAGTTCCCTGTTCTCATGATCTCACGTCAGCCATCCGACTGGAGTTTGCCTCTGGTTTCAGCCTGACTAGCATACACTGTAGACTCCAGGGTCTCTCTGTTTACTCTCCCGAAGCTTGAACACTCTTTCTACCAGTACATCATTTTTCACGCCAGCTACTGATAGATCCAGGCAAAGACAAAAGACAAAAGCCCCAGGTTTATTTATTTAGCTTTTATGATTACGAGTGTGTAGATTCCTTTGTCCCCCACCCCTGTCACCTCCACTACCACAAGAACCTATGTGGTTGTAGGATGCCATCACAATGGAGATAAACATGATCTCAACAATACATGGACACTGGCAGCCTTTACACTCAAGTACAATGAATGGGATGTTGGAAACCATGGATACTGCTACACTGAAAGTGTTTTTGAAAAACATTCATTGCAGAGCTGTGGATGGCAGATGGTGTGGTTCTGATGCAGACGAAGGAGAGAGCAGTGAGGGATGAGGATGTGTAAAGGGATGGGTGTGAGAAGATGCTTACGGCAGCTAAATCAAAAGGAAGGGGTAGGGAGAGAGGAAGAGAGAGAGAAAGAGAGGAAGCAATAACAGCACTAGGAAAAGACCTATAGTGAGACCAGCAGAATGTGGAAGTGGGAGCATGCGTGCATGGGAAACGAGTGGCATGTTCAAAGAAAAAGAGGCAAAGACAAGCTTCTCGCTTACTTGGGTTTTGTTTTAAAAGGTCTTGTTATGTCTCCCAGGCTGGCTTTGAACTCAAGATTCTCTCTCTCTCTCTCTCTCTCTCTCTCTCTCTCTCTCTCTCTCTCTCTTTTCGAGACAGGGTTTCTCTGTGGCTTTGAATTCAAGATTCTCTTTAATTAGTCTCCTGAGCCCAAGATAGCAGTCATGCAACAAAAGCAAAGCTTTTCAGGACAAAAATGAAGATTACATTAGTGACTTTGTTTGTGTGTGTGTGTGTGTGTGTGTCTATGGTATGTATGTCTGTGGGTCTGAATTAGTGTGGCTGCACACGTGTGGGTGGATATGTGGACTCCTGAGCTTGCTTGATTTTGGTTATCTGTCTTAATCACTCTTCCACCTTATTTATTAAGCCAAATGCTCTCTGTCAAACACAGATCACTTGATGCTCTGCTATTCCTGATAGAGCCATCTCCCTAGTCCCATGAGGTGATTTTTTTCTTACTTGATCAGTAACAAAAGTAGTGTCTGTTAAGGATGACCAGGCTGTTGCTGGACAGATTGTAGAAATACTTTTGGTATAAGGTTGAGGTGGTTTCCATGCAAGCTCTGGCATCTCTTTCCTGATAGTTATAACCAGGCAAATGCATATAAGAACACTTCCTTCCTAACCTTCAGTTTTATTTCCTTTGTAAAAGTAAGGTTGGCACAAGGGACTCCATCTTGATGCCCACAACTTTCACACCTTTTCTCGAGTTTTAAAAAAGATGCTTTTCTCCTTATAGTATTTCAATATGCCTGACCAGATGCTGAGAATATAACTTGCATCCCAGTGCCAAGCCGGCAGTGGAGTCAGACAAATGACCAGCTGAGAGACGGGAGGACCTCAGGAATGATTGTTAAGAAGTGGTCATGTGACAGAGACACGGAGACTGGAAGATGCTGCGGATCCTTGCTGTGAGCAGCTGGCATCCTTCTAGCGGTAGACTGAGTAAACACGGCAAAGGGGGTGTTGGATAATAACTAACTGTCAAGGATGTGCCACCTGCGGGGTGCAGGCTAAGTGCTTTCCACACGTGGCTTCATTTAATGCATCTATTTATAGCAGCACCATGAGGGCTTCTGGGGCAACAGAGTTCTGAGATGGCCTCCTCAGTCTCTGCTGCCCCAACTTGGGTTACCTCTGTTCAGCACTACAAGGTGGAACCTGAGCCTTGCCTTGAACCAATAGAATGGGACAGAGATGACAGGATGGGACTCTCTTAACTAGATCACACTCTGTGCCAGGAGTCTCCTGGGCTTTTCTTTAAGACTTGCTGCCATGAGAACCATTCCGGAGTCAGGCTCTGAGGCAGCCACAGGAGTCTGCCTTGTCTTGGAGGGCATCCTTCAGATTGTAAGAGTGCTGATGAGGGAGGAGGGATATTAGCCATCTTCCTCCTTTGAACATGGTGAAATAGAAAATGAAGATAGGATCTGCCAGAATGACAAGCAGCGTGCACCTAGTAGAGGTTTCTTGGTGCAGCTGTGATAACCAGCTCTGTTTCTTTTTGGTTTGGATGCGTTGCGTAAATATTGCCGGAGCGTGTGGGTATGGTGTGGGTATGGTGTGGGTATTTGTCTCCTGGCTGCCTCTGAGGTTAGTGGGGGTGATAATGGATGCCTAAACTCCAGGGGCACCCTCTGAATTCACCCTAGTAGTGTGGCACGGACCTGCTTGTATCATGGGCTGAAAGTCAAAGAATCTAGTGAACTTTTTTCTCTCTGTCTCTCTCTCCCTCCCACTTCCCTCTCTTTAAGTCTACTCTTATTCTGTATCAGAAATTTTTGTTTATTTCTTAATGGCGCCCAGCGTGGATAACCGCATCCACAGAAAGCCTGAGCAAGCTTGGGAAAGAATAGAGTCTTGGTAGCAG